>PVJC01012008.1:0-40424 GCA_004026665.1 Murina feae | reverse complement strand
GCTGAGCTGAAGGGCTCAGCTTCACTTTCGCTGCTGCCGCAATGGAAAGGGCTGTTTACTCAGGTCCGTGAGTGGCGGCCGCCATGTTGGCCGGGCTAATTTGCATACAGCCGCTCTGATTGGCTGGTGGGCGTGGCTTACCCTGTCTCGGAGAAACGGTTAATTTTAATATTTCGCTTTTATTAGTTTAGATAATAAAGACCATTATAAATTGATAAACATAAATAGATACAGAGGCAGAACAGCATTGAACAGACTGTCAACCTACAACTGGAAGGCTTGGGAGGGTTGCGGGGGAGTTAAGAGATCAACTGAAAGACTTGTATGCATGCATATGAGCATAATCAATGGACACAAAACACTGGGGGGAGGTAGGGGAGGAGGGGGGAAGGTCAAGGAAAAAAATGGAGACCTATCTAACATTGGTTGTAATACTTTAAGCAATAAAACAAAATAAAAAAAAAGAATTAATGAGAAATATGGTAAATGTTTTTAGAAAGAAAAGAACCCCTTAATTACTTTCAGTTATAAACAAAGTTGTTCAAACTTTATTCTTAACTATTACCCAGTAGAGTTCTTAAGGTACTTCTTTTAATGAAAATATGGCAGTGATGTGCTATTAATGCATTGGTTGAAAAATCATGGTATAGCAGAAAACATTTATGAGCAAGGGAATCAGGAGACTAGAGTTATGCTTCTTCTACTTAGAGGCTGTGTAACTTTAGTTAGATTACTTTACCTCTCTGAATGCCAGTTCCTCCTTCTATCAAATGAGATGGTAGATTCTAGATCAGTATTTTGCAAAGTGTTGGATCATGGATGATATAGGAAACAACTCTAGGTAGTATATGGAATAGACCTTTTCAATTTTAATAATTGTACATGTTTATGATGGACTTCTATTTCTTTTCTATGATATCGGCTATCCATTTATGACTATTATAATGCTTACACTTTAGTTTTCTGAATTAGTAGGAAAATGAGCCAATGAGAGGGGAAACATGACATATATAGTAGTACAGCTGTTGCAGAGATATGGTGAAAATTACAATATGGTACCCAGATAACTAAAAGTTGTTACTTTCCAGACTACTGGATGGTCAGGGTCTATGACTTAAATGGTAGTTTGTGAAATGTGTGTGTGTGTGTGTGTGTGTGTGTGTGTGTACAAACATATTCTGTGTCATCTTTACTATGTTTAAGTCTTCTTTGATTAATAGAGCAAAGTCAATTTTAGTGTGGGTTGTGTCTGAATGATCTCAAATTCTGATTTAATTAGGTTTTTATGAAGATAGCAATATGTGTATGAATCTAATGACTTCACAGCATGGTTCTAGACATGGGGTAAATCTGAGCGTCTGCAACATTGTGCTGAGGCCCTGTAGAGCACCTCTTGTATGGCTTCATTTGAAGGGATTGTGAAAGGCTAGAACATACTACTATATTCTTTGTCAAGATGTCTGTAATTCTTATTCTGTGGCGTTTCAGTGGTTTCAAATCTATCAGAACATCAGAGTCACCTGGAGATCATTTAAACATGCATATACCTGGGCCTTGTCCCAGACCTAGTGAACCAGAGCCTCTGGGGATGAGGACCGGGGATGATCCAGGCCTGTCCAGTGTATGGGCACTACATCACTGCTTAGCAAGCTCTGTTGGCTAAGGCACAGGCAGTCTCTGGGAAAGTGCATGTGTGGGGAAGACATACTGCTGGCTTAGCAGTCATTGTAGCCTAGGTGGAGTCCCTCTATCGGCTTCATGGCAGTCACCTCCAAGGCATGTGAATTCTGATTCTAAGAGGGATCCAGGTAAAATCCTAATCTTGGACAGTTCTAGATGGACAGCACAGTGCAGTCGAGAAGCCTAGGAGGCTGTGAATGACCACCCCACTTCCCCAGGCATAACCTCCAAGTGGAGGATGTGAGCCTTTGTCATTTATCAAATGGCTGGTTGAGGGTATCTGGTGGCAGCTGGTATCAAAACAAGTTGGTAGCCCGTGTCTCACCTTTATTGGGAGAATTTGATCTGTTCAGTATATTTCAGTTGCCCCTTCCATGTTAAACAGTAGCATTAAATCTACCCTCTAAGTAATTTGTGTTCTCCCAGTACATGGCTTTTACCATGCTAGTCTCCTTTCTCAGAGTCATTCGTTGGCTCCCACTGACTTATAAACCAAGGCAGTCTCATTAGCTTGGTTTGCACTGCTCCCCTCAGTCGTCTCTCTCTGGGTTTCTCTCTTGCTCCTCCTTTGTCTGCACACTCTCTTCAGCTGAACCAATCTCATCACTTCAGAAACATGTCTTGTTCTTTCCCATCTTTCATTACTCTATTCATTGCATGGATTCTCTCTCTCAGACATATACAGAGTTCTTGAGGTCAAGTGCCATTTCCTATTTTCTCCGTAAATCCTTGGACCACAGTTCCACCCATGTTTGGACCTCTCGCTCTTCTGAAAGAGAGAGCACCAGAATGGGAATAGACGTTGGAAGACCTGGTATTACCAAAGACCGACTGTGACCTTGGGCAAATCAGCCTCACTGGGTCTTTATTTCTGTGGCTAGAAGATGAGAACATTGAGAATAAGCATCTTCCCCTCTCTCAGGAAGATCAGAGGAGATGATGAATGTAGGGGAGCTTTGTGGATAGCATCACACTATACTCAACTATGGGATGTCCTTTAGGAATTAATTATGGGCTGTGAGTGCTCTTGCATTGCTGTCTTATAATGCAGCTCACCCACTGTATGGTTGTTTAACATTTTCTGAGTCTGTTCTGATTCTTAAGTTGGCCTTTATTTCCCTTTGTAATTCCTGACTTATGAAAATACTATATTCATCATGAAAGAACATTGTAAAAATGATGGTAAAATATGCTTCCAAGATTCATTCTCTTTAATTTTTCCTTTTCTTCTCCTGTCCACCATAAGCTCCTATCTTTGTATTCTCTTCCATATATTATATATTAACAGATAATATATAATATATTATACTATATTATGCTATATATGTACATATACACACATATGCACGTGTAAACATACACACATTTATAGATATAAATAAATATGTATTTCCTATCCTGTTGTCCTATTTACATGCTCTTCCTTTCTGGGTCTACTAACTACTCTTAAAGGGAAACTACCTGTAGCTGTTAGGGAAATTTTCCTTCCAGTGTCTATGGTTGTAGCTCACGAATGGGTTTTCAGTGCTTTTTTGCTGGTTTTAGTCAATAGTGAGAGTTGTAATTCATTACAGTCTTAAGGGGATGGGTGCTCTAGGGTGGGGTGTGAACACAATAAGCTCCAAGGGGTTTTTTGTTTTTGAGCTGAGATTGCGAAAAAAATGCTCACATTGTAATGTTACTTTCCCAACAGTTATTTCTACCTCATCATCTCTGAACCTTTCTTCAACATCAGCCTATCTCTTCTGAAGAAGATCCTGTGCTGGCTCCCCATCAGGCAGGAGCTCTCCTGTAGGTAGAAAGTGGGGAGGGAAGCTTCTGTCCAAGTTAGATAGATCTGGGTTCACAGTGACCTCTGCAAACCTGATAGCTGTATGACCCATGCATGCAAGTTGTTTAACCTGAGTCCCATTGTCCTAACATGTAAATGTATGTTCAAGGGCCTAGTAAGTGCTTTCAATAATTTTTTCACTTTTACCTTTTCTTCTCTTGGTTTCATCATATTTTGTTCTGATAGCATTTGGCATATTGTATTTTCTATGATCATCTTGGGTGCAGGGTCTGCTCCATGGTAGCTGGAGGGAGTCCTGGGTCAGCACACTCTGAATGACCCCTCCGGAGTGTTTGAGAGTAAAGGCTGAGGGTGCGTGCTGCCTGCCCTTGGAAGGACAGTTGCATGCTCACAGATCAGGCCTGTTCGTGTTTTCGTCAGGGAGGCCAGCCATTCTCTGGGAGTCCTGCCTCGATCTTGACTGTTGGTATCAGGAAAGGAAATATTGAGTGGAATCTACCTATTAAAAAAAGGTGTACAATTCAGGCACATATGTAAAAACCGAACCCAATTCCACTTAAGACTCTTAATGTAGAGAGAACATCTCATTTAAAAATGTCAGCCTTGATGACCTAGTGTAAGTGGGTTTCAGGTTGAGGAGTTTTCCGGTTGTTGCTCTGCTGTGGCATTTGGCTGCTGGTGGGGGCCTTCTATGGCAGTAATGCAGGGTGGCCCGCTTTTGTATGCGTGTGTGCTGGTTCCTGGGCGAGCAGAGTACTTCTGGGAGTTTGATGCCTTGTAGTCCTCCTCTGCTAGCTTCCAGCACACCATCTTGCACATTTTGGCCATGTTCCCTTTCTTTAACTTTTGCTTTTCAAGACCTAGTTCAATTCCCACCCCCTCTGTAATTCCTTCCTTAAAGACCGCATCTTAGTGACTATGAGTTAGTTCTATAGAAATTGCTGGGGGTATTTCATTTGGCAATTAATCCTTACAACTTTGTGGTTTCTCTTCTCAAAGCTATAACTTTGAACTTTGTGGTTTTCTGTTTTCACCCATGTGTCCCATCTTATACTTTCTCCACAGGGTCTAGTGCAGTGCTCAACCCAGAGCAGGTACTAAAAACGGTTGAGTTGGTCTCCTCCCACCATCTTCTTGTACTGTCCCCATTCTCCCAGGAAGGTATCCCTTTTACATTCCTGGATTAGCTCTTTTGCCCGCTGTTGGTTGCCATGTACCTTGGCAGTTGTGCAAATACCCAGAGAGCTGCCCTCTCCCAGTGGTGGAAGAAGATTTCTGCTGTTCATAAAGAGGAGGCTCAGGGAACCACTGGGTATTTAAAGCACTCCCTGGGCATGGAGGCCATCGAGACGTTCCTTTGAGGTCTATGCGCTCTCTCTGTGTGTAGTCAGGCTTTGGCCATAGGAGATGCAGGAAAGACTTCTCTGAGGTTCTGCTGGGGCCTGATTCTGGGGTGGCCTTACCTGGGCCTCATGGAAGGAGAACTTTGGGCTGCCTCTGAGTAGAGAGGAATGAGGAAGATGAAGAAGGTCTGGCTACTGTTCTCCTTTGCAAATTGATAGGCCGTTTCCTGGTTCTGGTTGCTGATTTCCACCTCTCTCTGCTTCTCCTCTCCATGATGATTATAAGAAGGTTTTAGCCATTTACCTAAAAAACATAATCCAGGGGCCATGGCGTGTTTAGATGCATCAGTCAAATGTTGACTTGATGGTGTAGGCAGTTGCCTGCAGCTCAGGTAAAATTCACCTGCTTTGGTTGGATGCGGTGAATGAATTAACTTGCTGATAACCAGTGTGTGTGTGTGTGTGTGTGTGTGTGTGTGTGTGTGTGTGTGTTTATGAAAGAGAATGGTGTTTGGTTTTCCAGGGGGATTGACTTTATTTAGGAGTGATAGCATAGGAAGAGAGAAGGTTTATAAGGTGTTTTCTGTGAGCTCAAGAAAGAAGGAATAAATGCAGACATGAACAAAGACAGGACAAATACAAAATTAATGGTGTTTTACAATGAATTAGGAGCAATGAAAAGATGTAAGACACCCCATAGATAAGAGAGGCAAGACGGATTGAATGCTCATGCACAGAAAATGGTGTGTGTGAGTGTTTAATTATCTTCTTTCCCACCCTCCCCCCAGTCTCCCTGTTCTGAGCAGGCACCAGGCCATTGTGAATGTAGCCTTGTCTACAGTTTTTACTTTCTGCAAAGTCATATGTTTTTAGCTGTGATTGCAGTCACTACGAAGTGGCTCACCTTGTCTTGAGTAATGAGAATAAACAACTGGTCACTGCACTGACCACTGAAACTAATAAAGATATATAGTGCTGGGTTGGCTTAGGGAGTCACGGGCGCATTCTTAAACTCTATGTGACAGTTATACCAAAGGAACATGATTCCAAACTCACTCACTGCTTACCCATTCTGAGAAAGAACAAACTATTTGACTGATGGTTTGCTAAATTTAATATGCTTAGCAAGTAAAATTATTGCCTACTCTAATGCTGTGTAATTATTAAGATACACTGCTTTTAAAAATACCAAGTGAATAATATTGATTTAGTGAACTGCTATTTAGAAAAATGCCAGCAAAGGAGGAATATTTTATTTTAGCTGCCTTAGAGCTGTAATGGGTCTGGGCTGAGATATGCATAGGGAAATAAATTATGTACAAGGTAAACTATTTTGTTATACAGTACCCATAATATTAATTAAGCCGTAATTTTACCAACAATGCTTTAATTTAACAAATAAACAGGAATCATCTGTACCATTCTTTCAAATATATAACTTTGGGACCATAATAAAACATGCAGAAGCACCTGCAGTTAATTGTAAAGCAAACAACGAGACTAGCAACTTTAAAGGGTAATTGTAATTTATAATTTATTTATTTGACTTATGCTGGATATAATTACCGTTATAATGCGTTATTACTTTCAGTCCGGCTTAAGATCTGTCTGATTCCAATTTAACTCAGGCAGGCAGCCTGGTGGAGCTTTCTACTTGGGGCCCTTGAAAGTGTGCTCTGTGTGCCACCCTTCCTCGAGATGGGAGCGTGTAAAACAAAGAAGAATGGATGGGCTACTGTCAAAGGCAATCCTGCTTCAAAGCCGTTCAAAGAATATTTCCATTCCCATTAAGGCCAAGTGTTTTTTCTGCCTCCGCAGTCTTTAGTTAGCAGTGCTGGGGAGTGACATCGTTGGGGTCTCACACAGCAAGCACCAGGGGTGGATGGGGGGCCACGATGGTGGTTCTATGGGGAAGGAAGGAAGGTGGTAAGAGGCACCGGTGCAGAAGCTGAGCTTGTCCCTAAATTCTTGTCTGAGGGTTTATTGTTGTGGTGCTTTTGGGCTTTGTTGTTGTTGTTATATTCAAGAGCATCCTGGAAGGAGCAGCACGCAGGGAAGAAATACCACCGCGGAAGAAAAGAAGCAATTATAGCTGGCTGTTTGTTTGTGGCTAACAGAATGCTGAAATGGCAGATTTGCAAATTTGTAAGAGAGGAAAGCTTAGTGTTCATCTTTATCAGCCAAAGTGGTTTCTTGTTAGCTGAGCAGCAAGCTAGAAAGCGACCGATTTTGACAACATAATTTACATCTTTGTATAAAACTATTGCTGGCAGCCGAACTAATTTGTGCTGGATTAGGTTGTTTGTCTCTGCTGCTGACTAACCATGCAATCTATCAGAGGCCGTTTTCAAATATCACTTTTCAACTGTGCCCTTGAGAGGGGGAATTGATCGGGAATATACAGAGCAAAATTACTCCAATAACTTTATAGAAGAAACAATTACGGAATCACACAGATGTGAATAATTCTGAAAAGGAGAAACAAATAAAATGAATTTAGCCCTGTTTCTATCTTTCACATGTGCATGAAATTTGTGAATAAAACAATAACACATTATTGGCCTTATTTCCTCTCTTTCTGGATCTTGGTCAATGCTGTTAATAGAAGGAAGACTAGGGAAGTGCTTGGTGGAAATTGTTCTTGGAGACCGTATTTTTTTGAGAGGCAGGTTATATGAATGTCACTTACAAGGTGTTGGAGACAGTAGTTAATATACACTTGTCCCTTAGAATGTCTTTTTATCCCGTCGAGTTTTATAAGTTTTAAAGTAAAATGTTGTGATAGAGAAAAAGAGACACAGCCAGGGAGATATACTTGTGTTAGCAAAATGGGTGATAAACATGCGAATATATTTTATCACATATTCCTACATTATATTAATAATTTTACCATGAAGAAGAGGAATGGAGTCTCGCTTCTTCTTCTAAGTGAATATTTTAGACATTTCTTCCTGTCTTCAGGGGAGATATGGGATGATAGAATAATATAAAGGAGCAAAAGAGGAGGAGGGTGGAGAATTCACAACTGATAACTGGTCTGGTGTTGTTTATAAGATGCCTGAGATTAGCCAGCAAACAAAAAAACCATTAAGCACCTATTATTTTAAAGTGGTGGGCACATTTTTCATCACTTTCCTCTGATAAATTTTCACTTGTGCATCCTGCTCCAGGTAATTAATTGCTTTCAGTTCAGAGGAGTAATAATGCAATAAATTATGCCAGTATTTCTAGTCAGGGGATCATATTGCAGCTTCCACTCAAGGCAGCACTAACAACAGTCCAGAAGACTTGTGGGCAACACAAACAAAAAGAGGGTCCATTATTATAAATCGGTTATGGAAAGAGTCGAAGGACCAAGTCCCCAAAATTGCTTTCAAGTGATCTCATTCATGCAAATTTGCACATTCATGGGTTTGGTCAGGCTACTCCTATGTGAGGATTATACAGCTACTCTCAGCGCTGGGAGATTTGCAAATGCCAGGTACACAGTTGTGATGGTGGGATTATTGCTACTGTGGGGTAAAGCTTGGGTGGCAGGGACCTTTCAAGGATGGCAGTGATGCTGATGCTGATGGTAGTTAATGGTGTGTTGAGTGCTTTGTCATATACAAGCACTGTTCTGAGCACTTAAATGTACTGACTGTATCTAATCCTCATAACAATGCTCTGAGACAGAACTGTCTACTAGTATTCTCATTTTACAGGTGAGGAAACTGAGGCACAGATTATCTAGGTGACTTGTTTGACTGATGGGTAGGGGAGCCAGGATTCAAATCAAGGCAGTAAAACTCCAGAGCCCACGTTCTTAACCAACACAGTACAGTAAATCTTCAGAGACTTACTCCTGACCTTCCGCTAGACTGCAATAGATCAGGATGTTGTGGGGTTGGAAGGAGTTGAGGAGGTGTCATCTAATTTTTAAAAAGTAACTTTATATCTTCCTTGATTACTCACCCTACTTTGCTCACCTTCTGCTAAAAACTTCTCTCTCTAACTTGTAGACCTGCTGTGATAGTTTAATTTTTCTTTTTAGAAGCTTGAAAAATGACCATAAATATCTGCTCACTCTCCTTTCTGTAGAGGAGTTTAATAGTTCCTCTACTCTCCTCCCATCTCCTCCCATTCCTTTTGTTCTCAAGTGCCAACTTTAGGAAAAACCTCAGAGGGAAGAAATTTAGAGAAATCCTATGCCTTTATTTAGTATACTGAATACTTTTAATTTTCTAGACAACTTAAAGAGGAGATGATGCTTTATTTCTGCTTACCACCTGGGTATGTGCCCGTGTACAGACACACCTCAAGCCTAGTTAGAACAGCCTCAATCATGAGAACCAGTTACCTCGACTGTCCCAAGTGATAACAGTCCCACCACCACTCTTTCAGTCATTTGACAAGATATTTTCTTGCTGCTTTTAACCTTGAGTGATTTCTTGTGCCAATGAGGCCAAAGGAAATGCCCTTAGGCAGAGAAGTTGGGGCTGAAGACCAAACGGAGAACCAGGAGAGAGACTGGACTGCAAAGGAGAGAGGAGCTTCTGTCTTTGACCTGGGGCTGAAGTGGGGAGCATCTTGCTAAGTTGTTAGGGAGGATGGGCCTCATGTAAAGGGTTTGGGGAACAGGGAACAGGATGTGTAGGCTCCATGAAGTTTTGGATATGTTCACCTTAACTCCTGTTCTTTGACATGCCCTAAAAACCACTGCTCGGTTGGTTGCAGTGCAGACAGGGAAGCAGAGGCAGAGAGCCTTCCGCTGTCCATGGCTTTCCCTGGGTGGCTATAGCCAGGGACAAGGGGGGACCTGTGGGGTGAAAGTTGTAGTTGTTTTTGTGATGGCAAAGGCATCCACATTCTGCATGTGTGGCCTGACAGTTCCTTGACTAGTGAAATAATTCCCTATAAGAAAATTACATTGAGCCTTAATAATGCCGGGGTTCTTGTTCCGGCATTAAGAAGCGTTCAGCAATCTGGAGAAGGGCTGTGTGTAACTTAATAAAGAGTCCAGAGATGCAACATAATTTTGAAAGGCATTTGGGGGGTCAGAGGAGCTTAGCTAAAGAAACTAAGGTCTCCTCGTCTCAGGACCCCTTGCTTTTTATTAACACAAGTTGTCCTAAGGCGAGGTAGATACACACTTCAAAGGGTAGGGTTTCATTTACAGAGTCCATTGTCAGATTGGAAGAATTTGCCTATAGTTGTTCAGGTGTTTGGCCAATATGTAGATTAAGATGCCCTTAGCTGTCTGGCAGCAAGCAATCACCCCTTTTCAGGTTTGGGGAAATGCCCTTGCCACTCTAAATGATTCAGCCCTTGCTGACATGCTGGAATTGGCTTCCGGCACTAGACTGATGTGGGAAGAGGATGGGCTGGGCTTGGAGGGTTCAAGCTTCTATATTGGCCACAACCACCCAGTCTAGATTTCTGCGTCCCATCTAGGGTGGATGCCTTACTTATGACTCTAGTCACCGGACTTTGTCTCTAGTTTATTGCCACTAATACTGTTCTTGAATTGAGGTGGTGGTTTCCTTAAGGCTGGAAGCTCCACTTACTGGTCTCACCTGTCAAACCCTCCCTGGAAGGTAGAGCTGCATCAATTCATGCCACTGTGGTCAGAGACCATGCTTGGTTTGGGCTGATAGGTGGTCAGTGCTTATCCTTGCAAGTAGCCAATCTCATTGCCATCTAAAGTGACCTACCAGGATGAGTTTATATTTTGCTTTTTATATATTTTATCCGCCAGTGAGGTCTTAATATTTACCCTCAGATATAGTAATTTACACATGTTAGTCTTCATATACACACATATTACTTCCATGTTATTTCTGAATCAGAGGGTGAGTTGTCTGGTGTGGTGAGAAGGGGAGAGGGGAGTGAAGGCCCCAAGTAGGGGTTTCTTTTTGAACCTTTCTCCACAGTCTTCTGAGTTCTGTATTTGCTAGATATTTGAAGATATGGAAAAAGGTGTGTGTGTGTGTGTGTGTGTGTGTGTGTGTGTTTAAAGATCAAAAGTCTTTAAAGAAGATGACCTAGGGCAATTTTGCTTCATATTTAGAGTTGATGAAAAGTCAGAGGTAGAGATTTGGGCCACGGATGGGATTGTCAAATCTAGCTGTTGAGGTACCACCAGTATAGAGGAGTATGTGGCACTGAGAAGGCAGAGGGCCTCAGGTGCCAGTATCCTCAGGAAATATTCATAAAAAACTTAGTTAGCATGAAAATGGAATGGGTTGGGGTATCCATGACAGTTTACCTCAGTGCTTGGATCTTGGTTACTGATAGAATTCTTCTACCTCCACCATGGCAAAGTTAAAAATGTGATTTATCAAGCCTCAGGTACATGCTATGGCTTACTTCTCACTCTAGGAAGATATAAACATGTTAAATTCAGAGATTTGAGATTTGTTCAAGACCCAGAAAAGATGTGTAGACTATTTTTTTTTAGAGAGAGAAAGAGAAAAGGAGAGAGAGAGATATTGATGAGAAAGAAATAACATCAATTGGCTGCCATCAGCATGACTCCTGCTGGGACTGAGCCTACAACCCATGCATATGCCCTGACTGGGAATCCAACTGGTGACTTTTTGGTGCGTGGGTTGACGCTCAGCCACCGAGCCACACTGGCCAGGCAAGATGTGTAGAATCTTAATTAAACAGTAAAGGCTTTGTAAATCCTGATTTTTAAAAAATCATACACATCATCACATTTGTAATCGCTTGTTTGATTTGTCTCCCTAATGTTTTCATTGAGAGGGCAGAGGCCCTGTCTATCTTAGTCGTTATATTTCCAGCATCTTACATAGTGGCTGGTCCTCAGTAAACATTCTTCAGTGGAAGAATGGAAATAGCTAAGGTTTGGAAACCATCAAAGTTCAAAGAAAACAATTAACTATAACCCATAACTAGACTGCTCTGACTCAGCTGCTGTTATACAATTTTTTGTACATCTTTCCAATCTTTTTTCTATGCATTTCCCTGCCTCCATCACTACTCATAACTGATAGGTGCATTTTCCTCCTCCCAGAGCAGTACTTTAGTGCATGGAGTTTTAATTTTTTAGTTATGACAACCTTTTAATTTGTAAAATTCCACGTCAAATGGCAACATGACATAATGGATGCTGATCTGTGACTTGAGTTTCATATTCTCTAAGAAACATAGGAAGAATGTTAAGATGCTAAGTTATAGGGTTAAAGGTGTGGAAAGAAGAATAAAACTTCATTCTTTCCTTTTTATATTGTTCCTTTTGGATTACAGCAGTACGGCTGCACTACATTTTCTGTTGCTATACGTACTGCTCATTTTCTGGCTCTGAGACAGATTGCACTGGGATCAAATGTATTCCTCTTGGGAGAAGATGGGAATATGATTTGGAGAAAAAAGAAGAGCAAGTACTGCTCAGGCTAACTTAAACTAGAGAAACAATTCAGTCCTTTTCATAAAAATACCAAAGCCTAATTCTACTTGCTAGAAGCCCAGTAAGTATCTATGGAACACGCAAGCTCCCGCTGCAATCCAAAGCCAGGGTTCGGGCAGCACTCACAGTCTCTAGCCGCTCCTTACTGGGCCTTAAGTTTGACAATGAACTGACCTCAGAGCATGCTCACTCATCAGAACTGCTGCCTCTGTGCAGTGGTGCCCACAGTGGACAGGCTGGCTGGTTTCCAGTAGGCCACTGGGTAGTGCTCAGAACTTCCAGGCCAGGGTGACCTTGGGAAGCCATTCTGTCCCTAAACTGCCTCTTGGCACCACTACCTTCAGCCACTCAAGACAGCAAGCAGCCTCCTCATTGTCCAGATAGCCACAGAGTTGGAGCCTGTTCAGATCCCTTGGTAGTATTTTTAGTGCTGCCTATCTTCAGGGGTTCGCCGCTTTTGCAAACGAGTAACCTGAATCTCTAAGTGTCAAACCCTTTTCATCTTTTCTTGCCCTTGTTGGGCCCAGAAGCGAAGAACCCGGATGCACTGCGACTCTCCAGATATTGTCTTGGGTGTGGAGACCTGCTCTTGTCTGATAAGAAGAGCTGGGAGGTGGAGTTTCAATTCTGCATGAAGAAAGCTCTGCACTCGTTATAATCATGATCATCATCATCGCCATCTAATTCATCATTGCCATCTAATCAGGAAGAAATGGGGGGAAAATGCACCTGGCAGCTCTCTATTTTATAAGTGATGACTTAGTTAGAGAGTTGTAGGTTCCCCCCCTTGGTCTTGCTGTGTTTTTTCTTTCATTGTCCTCCCTTTGTCCCTTATGGACTTAAATGTGGGTCCTCAACTTCGTAATTTTAAAACATATTCTCCTACACATGTCATTGTTCTTTTTAATAAGATCTGCCTGAACCTCTCTGTGTGGAGCTCCACGGTTCACATTATTATCTCATTGTCTATCCCGAGTGTTATAGCCTTGCTACGACTTCCTAACTAATCAGCTATTTCAACTTTCATTCCATAAGCTTTATGTCTGAGTGTAATTAAATGAGCATTAAGTCCTTTTTTTTTTTTACTAGCAAAGCCTGAAAGTTCTGATATTACAGTAATAAGTGTGAAGTGAATTTTGAATGGCATTTATATCTGTTCATGGGCTCTAAATGTTTGATTTGCATAACTAGTTAAAATGATATCAGAGCAGCATATTGATTTAATCCCATCTCAGAAAACTGTTAATTAATAATGATAATAAATGTGTCAGTCCTTTATTATCTGCTTTGAATTGGTGATGATAGCTATATTAATACCACTTCAGTAATAGACCTCTGCTGGCTATTGTTGGCAAAGCTTTCGAGGCCTGAATCACCTGCAATCAGAATTTAGAAAATTTATTGTAGATCAGTTTTAAAAAGAACAGCCATTCCATCATACATGTAATTTTATTAACGCCTACATTTTAATTTAACATTTTATTTACATAAATCATCGTGATCAGAAAGTTCAGGAAGATTTTAAACAAAGGCACTTTTTCATTTTTATATCCCAAGTTGAAAGTTGCCTGATGGAAGGACCGGGCCCAGGATGATCCCTTTTTGTGGGTTTGGCAGGTCCAGAGCCCCTCCTGCTGCCTGTCCTCCTGGCTGGGCTGGCCACTCTCTGGCTCTCCTCCGTTAGGGGAATCCTCTGGCTCTGTTCAATGCCCAGGGGCTTGTGTGTATGTCAGTGGTGGGACTGCAGGGAAGGGGGCGCGTATTTCCCCTTCATACTCTTTAAAGGACTATCCTAGTTTCAGAGGCAGGTCTCACGGCTTTTTTGGGGAAGATGCAGACACTAAGATGCAAGGGTAGCATGGATAGTGACTTTGCAGTGGCTTGGCATGTCCCCAGACCGACAGCTCCAGGGCCCAGTAATGCTGGCTTTCCCGAAGGATGTCAGGGGCCCAAAAAGTCTTCCATGAGGGTCTCGGTGGCTTAATCACTGCCACATATGATAGCTGGGACTCCTGATGGGTGTGTGATGGAAATTTTATAATTTCTCTCTGAACCTTAGTTTCTTTTTCTGTAAAATGGGTAAGATTAAATGGCATATCATAAACACACTCATACGTATATCACAGTGCTTAGCACCCAGAAGACAGTGATTGGTAGGCTTCTTCCTTTTTCTCTGAGGTTATGAGCATACACTTAGCACTCCATTTTCATTGCAGGTAAAATAAAATCGTGCACAGCCTCTGACATTAGACTCAGCAGTTTTAATAACTATTAAGTCTACTTCAAGGAGCCTGAGGATCCGCTGATTTCCCCATTTGAAGTGTGAATGCCATCACAATTTATTTACTTTGGGGTCTGCTTCCCTCCCAGTTCTTCACGTTCGGTTCCTGTCTTTGGATATAAATGGTTGTTACTAATTTGCAATCTGCATAAGATCTGCTTTCTTCTCCCACATCAGAAATGGACTTGCCTTTGCTTTTCATCATTCTTCTAATCTCTATTCATCCAGAACCAATTTCTAACCATGATACTCATTGGTTGTAATGGAAATGTGGCCCAGAGAGTTTGTGACCTACCTCCCCAAGATCTCGTAATCTCTCACTTTAAATCATGGATTCCTTTGACGCCACCTTCCAGGTAACTCAGGCAGCTGAGCTCATGGTTCCTCAGTACAGCCTGGAGAAAGAACTTCAGTTCTTCCTTTGGATGCCCATCCCGTCCAGTTTCTGTTTATTACTCCGCTTTTCTATTCAGGTTCTACCAGTCAGTGAGCCTTGTGGCATCCCTCCCTCCCATTCCCACATGTGGCAAGAGGGATGCCTTGGCCTTTAGAATAGTTCTCTGAGTCTCCCTTTGGACCATCTTGTCATTAGTCCTTTCCATTTCTTGATGGGAAAAAACACATCCTTTGTTTGAGCCTGTGATAGATTAGCATGGCTTGGAAGGGGAGCTGGCTTTCCAAACTCCTGTGGGTGTCTCTCCAGCTGGATGTTCCCCTCCTGACTTTGATTTCTCTCTCAGCGAGTGGGGGTGTAATTCGCCTTGACATCGCTGGCCATCAGCGCCACACTGAAATGGGCCTTCTTTGACTCAAAGTGACAGCCTTTGGCCCCTGTGACATTGTTTCCATAGATTTGCAATGAAACAGTTTTATATTTTGCAAAGCAGAGCGATCTCCTCTGACTGGCATTGATGTGGTTTTTGCCATGCTCTTCTGGAGGGTAAAGCTGTTTCCATCGACCCACCCCAATTCCCTTTATTCTGGCATCTGGACACAGTGCTTGTAGGGGCCCGGGATGATGATTTTGGTTTTTAAAATCAGAATTGGTTGTTATAATGTGTTTTTTTTCTTGTACGAACACTTCACCTATGATTTTATGGGTCCCTCGTGTTCCAAGACCTTTGCTGTCCACAGCAACCTTTGCACTTCGGCTCTTCTGCGCCCCAGTGGTGGTCAGTATCCTAGAGCTGAATGATCTTGACCCCTTCTCCTGGAGGTTAGGTACTCCGGTGCCGTTTACACGTAGAGATAGCTTAGAGACAGTCAGAGGGAATATCAGCCTCCAGCCTTTGTCCAAGATGTGGAAATCGTTGGAGAAGGTTATTAGGGGAGGGAATTGGGTTGTCACTTGGTGGTCTTTACTTTTCAGAGAAGCTTAAATCACAATCTGGTTGTTCTCAGCATTTTCTAAAAATACTTGAAAGCAGACAAATAAGGATGTTTCATGATCCTGTCTAAAAAGAAGAGAAAACTCAGGCTATTATTTTTCTAGAAGGCTCTAACCTTTGGACTTTTAGCATTGTAAGCTAGCCAAGATGGAGTTATTAGGGATGGCTTCACTCATAAACTCTTAGACTTATTAGAAAGTCTGGCATTTATACAAATATTTAATATCCAGTCTAAGCTTACACCTTTCCAACTCTCATTCAAGTGTTAATGTACTGTGGAATTTAAGAATGATTAGATTTTTCTTTCTTTTCTCTCTCTTCTCTCTTCTTTCTTCTCTCTTCTCTCTTCTCTAATCTCTCTTCTCTCTTCTCTCTCTCTGCCACCAGGTGTGTCTTGTGGGGAGGAAACCATGTTGCCTTTATTGCAGTTATGGAGAGAGCCTGCTGAAATCCCTAAGGAGTAAGATTTTTTGTTGTTGTTGCCAAGAATCTTTCCTCCTGGTGTCAGGGTCAGGCAGCCATTCTCCTCACCCCACTCTCCCCAAGATGTCAGATTTGGGCTATGCCTTGTCACTGACTCTGCTGGTGAGACTTTCGGGAAGCACTCCATGTGAATGTTTCTGCCTGTGGCTCCTCCCTGTGGCTTGGGGGAGGAGTCCCAGGAGAGCGGATTCCTGGCAGAAGATGTGATGAGCACTTGAGCATGTGTTTTCGAGGAGATGGGATGTCAGGCTCTGGGAGGGTCTCTGGAGCATTGAGACTATTTATGTATTTTGAAAAAATTAAGACCAAACTTCTCAACATGATGGCTTAGATTCTGGCCTGGCTTTCTCTCTGGTGGCCACAAACATAACGGCCCAACTTTCTAAATAGGGGAGGAGACTTTCCAGTTTAGAGCCAGTGCTTAGAAGCTTGGAAATAGGGGTGGGGAGGTTGGTTGACTTGTGCATTTTGGTTGAGGTAGGGGATCCACTGTGTGGGAGTAGAAGTAGTTACCCCAGAAGAGCTTGAGTTTAAGCATCTTCTTTGATGGCATTTGTCTGACTCTGAGTATGTTTTTCCTACTCCTCCCCACTCCCTGTGTGGGGTTGTATTCTTTAGCCCCAGCTGTTTGTGATATTTCACTGTCAAATACATAATTAACAATTTTGTAAGCCAAGTTTAGTGATGCTTTTACATTCATGCACTGAATGTCTTTTCTGTCTTAAGCCAATTACATCTTTTTTATTTAACACTGCACCTACCCCACCCTCCCAAAAAACAAAACAAAACAAAAAAGGCCTTTTTCCAGAAAGTTTGTCATTCTAACATCTTCTCTCTTCTCTGTATCAAAGTGGACTTAAGACTACAGATGTGAACTGTGGTGTGGAATTGCTTTGGAATTCAAAACTAGATGTGAAGACGGAATCGATGATTAATCCAGTTGTGAGTAATTTTTTTTAAACATGATGTCAGTGGCAGTTTTATGACTGGGATTTTGACAGACCAGAATAAGTTGCTGGAATATGGGCGAGAAAGCAAGTCACAGCTAAGGGTTGAGCCAATAAAATAAAACCGAACAGTTAAAAATATTAGGGAATATCTGTTTACATATTTTCTTTGAAAAGTACTGGGGATTCACCCACAGTATATTGTAAGTATTCTGTTTTTTTTTCTTTCCCAATGTTAAGAAATTTATTAATCTAATTACATAGGGTCAAAGGAGAAAACCAAATCATCTTAATAGAATAAAAAATTCATTTCTTATAAAATATTCACAATAAACTAACATTGCATAGACATGTATCCTGACAGAGATTCTTTACCTCAAGTCAAAAGTAAACGTTCTCTTTTGTGGCCCAGTATTTGAGAAAGTCAGGGCTGAAATGAGAGTGTCCCATTCCCTGAGAACCCCGAGAATTATGATTTAAATGCAACACTTTCTCAAATTCTGGAAGATCTCCCCTAGAGTTTGTTAGTCACCTCAGAGGAATTCTATTTTGGCCAGTCCAATGTTTATAATCTAAAAATTCAGTTGTGAACCTTTAAAGGGCTGGAGGTTTCACAAAAAAATCCTTATTGCTGGCCAGAACAGAGTGCCAGCTGCCACTTTTAGATACATGTCCACATTCTGTAGGTCACCCAGAGGAACTCTTCTGCCTCATTCACTCTCTTAGGTATCTGCCTGGCCCTGTGGTCTTTCGAGTTTGCTTTCATTGCCTTCATTAATGCAATAAGATAAGAAAGGGAAAATGGGTATAAATAACCAAAAGGAAGAGGTAAAAGTATCATTATTTTTTGAGTGAAGTGATTGCTAATCTGGAAAACTCAACAAAATGAACTGAAAAAACTATTAAATTTGTTGGAGTTATATAAATAGTAAAAATATATAGGAAAACCCAAATAGCAAAATGGGAAAAGAAGAGATCTCATTTGCAACTAATATTAGTAATAAATGCCTACAAATTAATTTAGTAAGAAATAATATAGGACTTATATAAAAGCCAGTGAAATATCACTGAAGACGGCAAAAGTACATGAAGACAGTGGCCACATTTTCAAGTAGTTTATATTCACTAAACTGAAAACCTATGGAAAGAGCATCCTCCCAACTCCAAATGGTTGACAGAATACCTTGGCACTCTCTGTGGAGACATGCAAGAAGTCCTTGACTTGCTTTGCTGTTGGTTTCTGAGGAATTGGGACTAGTTTGGGGTGGTTCTCGGGGGAGGGGACAGAGCGAACACAGGCTCTTATGACTTCTGCTCAAAGCGTTTGTGTTGTGTTGGCAAACTTGGAATTGATAAGTGACCGGCTGGTTCTCAGCTGTCTTTAGGAAGCTCTTTGCCAGCAGTTATGATTTCACTTTCTTCAGTGCAACTAGGGACCAGGATGCACTGGGGCCCTGGGTATTGTGCCTGCGTGTGAGAGCAGGACTTGGCCTTTCATGCCGGATTCAACTCTGTTTCCCATCCTCCCCTCTATTTAATGACTTTTGAAAAATTGAGGCTTTCATTTGCTGTGTAGATTCTGTTTTCAAAGTCTCAGGTTTAAATCTGTCTGCTCTCCTCACTGGAACAAAATTCAAGGTTGTGATCTTAAGAAAAACAGCCAGGAGAGCCTTATTTCTATCGAAGATCACTCCTACCATCAGCACCCACAAGGAAAGAGATGAAGAGTGAGCCTCACATGGAATGATTCTAGTTTTGCAATTATAGAAATTAGTGAAAAAAGAGACATTTGATTTGAAGGATTAGAAGAGTTGGCCATTCTTGGCATTTAATGGGTGGGATGCCCGAAGCTGCTTTTTCTGATTAAACAGAAAGTCCTAGTCCTGCATGTTGTCGAGTTCAAGTTTTTTTTCCTTTCTGTTTCTCTTTACTGCATTGCCCTGTTATTTTCTGATAAACCCATGGATTGTGGTTGTGAGTTTATGTTGCAACCTGTGTTTGCTCATTTCTAAAAAGCCATGTCCAAAGTTGCAATGGTTGAAGCTGGAGTGGAAAGCTCTGTGCTTGAGATAAGATTTGCTTGTATAGAGACTATCTTATTTAAGAAATTCAGTGTTCTCAAGGACTGAAGATTTTGTACCTAAACCAAATACTATATATATATATATATATATATATATATATATATATATATATATATATATTTTAATTGTATTTTTTTTACAGAGAGGAAGGGAGAGGGATAGTTAGAAACATCGATGAGAGAGAAACATTAATCAGTTGCCTCCTGCACACTCCCCACTGGGGATGTGCCCGCAACCAAGATACATGCCCTTGACTGGAATTGAACTTGGGACCCTTGAGTCCGTGGGCTAACGCTCTATCCACTGAGCCAAACGGTTAGGGCCAAATGCATTTTAATATGTTACATATTTATATTATATTTTATAATAATATAACATATTATATGTTAATATGTAATTATTTATATACTTAATTTTTCCTATGTAAAAACTTAAATAATTCAAAGAGAATTTTTTGTTTACCTACCTACATACCTATCTTCCTTTCTAGGCTTAGGAAAAGAAGCTGAAGGAACTATACAAAAATATGAATTTTTATTATTTCTGAGAAGTAATAAGACTTGGGTTCAAATGCTGGTGCCATCACTCAGGAGTGATGTGATGGTTTGATCTTGAGCAAATTACTTAATCACTCTAAGTCTCAGTTACATATGTCAAAGAATCGTGAGAATTATAATAGGCAATACATTAAAACACTTAGCATATAGTAAACTCTCAGTAAAATATCACAATACCAATCTGGGCAAGAGGATTACAGGAGATTTTTAATTGCCTTTAAAATATTTTCCATAAACTTTATTAAGCTTTGCTCTGATAAAAATTTACATGTATAATTTAAAAAATTGCAATAGTGATTTAAAAAATTGATTAAGTGATAAAAATCTAATAAAAGTCTTAGCTTTGCTGTGTCTGGGTGATGACCCCCCAGCCAACCAACTAGAAACTGTTAAATGAAGAGGCAAGATCCATCTGATTAATCTATTGAGCACTTATGCTACGTTTTACTTTTATTTGCAGCAATTCATTTGCTTTTCACAGGTGGGAACTATTAGGCCTGTTAACAGGAGACCGATTCTGAGTGAAGTACTCTAAGGTCCTACAGGAGGAAACTGGAGATTTGAACTCTGACTTTGAAGCTTGCAAAGTTAACTCTACAGCTTCTCTTTCTTTGGTATCCAGGCCAAGACATACTGCTTCAGTCCAACCTTTTTCGATGGCCATTAACTTTTTTTAGCCAGCTTCTGTTCTGCTTGGTCCATGCCAGTGTCGGATCAGTTAAATATTGCGGTTATTACCTCTGGTCAGAGACAGTTGTCATGTTGCAGGAAGCCAGATGTGCTTTATTTGGGAACTGTTAATGGTAAATTAGTGGAAAATGGAGACAGAAGGGAAAGAGGAGGGGAGGAAGAAGGAGTATAGGGTAGAGAGGGACACGGGGAACATTATTTGCTTTAGAAGAGCAATCTCCGAATGGCCATTCTTCTAGAAAGCATGAACTAGGTATAACATATAGCTCTGTAGTTTTCTCAGAGCTGCACCAGAAACCCAGCCAGAGAGATGTATGTTTAGCCTTCCTCGGAAAATGTTGTGAAGGAAAAACTTGAACCACCGTGTTACTTAGCTTTCAGAGAGCACAGGTCTTTTTAAGTGTATTTTACATTGAGGAAGGTAGAGCCTGTCACACACTGGTTTGTCTCACCCCTCTGGGTCTCAGCTGTCTTCCTAATAGGCAGTTTCTGGGAGTAGAGTGTGGCATTATTAACCATCAGGGGTGACCAGCCTGTTAGCCCGTCTGGCTGGAGCCCTGGACACTGGAGGTGCCTGACAGCAACCCCATTTGCGTCGTGTGCAGAGAGCACCACATCCTCTCTTATTAAGAGAAGAGTTACTCCAAAACACCAGAAAAACTGGTAACCAATGACCCACATGTAACTTCTAGATCCCATACTTCATTAGGGCAGCGTCAGGGTAGAAGTGTTCAAACCCTGTTTTTCATGTTATAGCCTTTAAAACTGTTTTGCAAGTCAGATTTCTTCTACAGAGCCTCAGGAGAGGAACCAGATCAAAGGGAAATTGCTCTGGTTAGAGAATGAGTGGGAAGCCCGAATCCCACCTATTTTCCCCAGGGAATACCGCTGTGTAATCCTAGGGTTCCTAGGAACACCGTTTGAGAACTACTGTTTGTCACAGCAGTTTTAATTGTGTAGGATCTCTCTCTTGTGTGCGTATGTGTGTGTGTATTAACTAATAGACCTCTATATTTTGTTTGCCAAGATTCCCTCTCAAGTGGCTTTCAGAGTAATCCACAAAGGGTTAAGAATATCAGCAAAAATTAAGACAAGCCCTACTCAGTACAATTTGCAAAAACTGTGTTCCAAATGGCTTTGAGGAGGGCATGTGACACTGTGTAAATACTTCTTTGGAAATATGTTTCTCCATCTCTAGTCTTCGTTCCTTCTTCTCCACCCCATTCTGATTTGATGAAACCATGATGTCCAGCACATATTTTACTGTTCACTGTGTGCTGTGCTTTAGCAATTTATAACTATGATCAATGTTGTGACCTTAGGGAAATTGCTTATATAATTACAGAAAGTTTACAGTCGTAAGACAAGGAATGGGGAAAATATATCACTGTAAAATATAAATATGTTTAAATTACATTTAGGATTTGGAATAGTTCCTTGCTTGTGTTTTACAGAGTAATCTGTGATTTAAATCAGGTTTAGTTGTGTTTTTCCCCCCCCTAAATTGGGTATTATAAATCAAGAGTAGATGCTGGATATAGCACACAAGAGGATTTCTTATACATTTTAATGTTGCATAAGTAAGAAATACCAGTAGTTCAGCAGTAAAATTGCAAATGTAAGCAAAAGTGAAGATTTTTCCAAATTTAACTAGGTTGCATTTGTTTAGTAAACTCTAGCAATAATTTACTGTTTTATTACATTTGCCTTTGAGATCTGAGCTGACTTTTTTGTTCCCTTAAGAAAGAAAAGGGAGGTGCGTGCATTACTGTAATTGTCTAGAACTGAGAAAAGGATGAGAGAACCATTTTGCTTTCTCCACCTGTGGTACATAAAGAAGAAGGCGGGAGGAGAGAAGACATAAGGATTAAGTATGTTTGTGGATGTATCAGCTGCACAAGCGGGCACTTCTGGGTGGTAGGGTCAGAGTTTCCATTTGTGCCATCTGTGGTGACTGAGTGTTCTTGTGCAGTAAGAAGTCAAAGGTGTTGGTCCCGTTGCTGGCCAGGGTGGAGCCGAGCCGAGAAGGGTATCTAATGCAGTGTGATTGTGAATGAACACACGTCTATCTCCAGACTCTTTTGGGGTTTCTGAAAGACAGGTAGGTTTCAATCAGGATAATCTATTATGTGAATATGGGTGAATTTCGGCGTGGGAAGAGTGCTCCAGAACCGGTGCCGGCGTGGAGAGGAGCTGCACAGAGGGAAGGACTGTCTCAGCGACATGGCGTGGCTGCGAAGCTCCGGACGCGGGATCGTCACCCCCCACCCCTCCTGCCGCCATGTGCTTCACATGGTTAACGTGGACCCCAGCTTAGTTTAACTGTGGTTTGAGAGAAGTGAACTCTGGGATTGGGTTGGATGATGTTGATTAATAGGAGTGAGAGGGTGAGAGACTCCAGGGCCAAGCAGTAGGTCCATCTTGGTGGCATCTGATGTTGATTGGCTTTGTCCTGCGCGGCTGCGCTCGGAGAGCGGACATTAAGATTAAGTGATGCTGTCGTGTTGAGGAGCACGGCACTGCATCATTCTGGGAAGAGACAGCTGGGGTGGTTAATCCTTCATCACCAAGGGAGCACTGCCAGCGGAAAGATATACAGCCAAAGATAACCCTCCATAACTTGTGCTAAAGATCAGAAAACTTTGAATTCACATCCATCTGCTTAGTCTGGGGTGAAGATGAAAGATAGGCAGAACAGGGAATAAAAAACTCCTGGGGGATTCATCTTCGGCACGCACATAGCCCACGGGGCGAGCAGGTGGCGAGAAACTTCTACGTGGTGTTTAAAAGGGACTTAAAGGCGCCCGGTTTCACAGCCGCATCTCAAAGTAAAACGAAGGGGTACACACTTGCGTTTTTCTGTTGCGCTGCCATCATTTTACCCCCAAATGCCGTTTGCCCCCCGTTAGACCTTCCCTGGATGCTTTTTAAAGGAACTACTCTTACTTCTGTACTTTCAGACACGGTGCACAGGCAGGGAACGCTGGAGTACCTAGTCAGAAAGAAGAGCTTCTCGTTTTCTTGTCTCCCTGTGAGATTTTTAGGAGACACCACAGACCCGGACTGTGTGCGTGCATGTCTGCGACTCTGCGGCTGACCGTGGGTCTGACATGCTCTTGCTCTGAATATTTCTGAACAGCTGCAATGACTTTACGTATCACATGTAATCGAATTATGCATTGCTGTCATACCAAAGTGATGTGCAGAGGGAGAATAAATCAGAGAGGGAAATAAAGGAGAGGCCCCTCACATCTGCAGCCTCTCTGTCAGCACATGGCTGGGCCTGGGACTGTCTGGCGCAAGGTGAGAACGCTGGGCGAGCAGAGCTGCATGCTCTGTCCTCAAGTGACTTCATGCATTGAGTTCAAAGGGAAGCTTTTTTGATGGTTGTTGCTTTTAATCTTTTAGGGATATTTTTTGTCTTTTTTTCCTTGGCCAGTTTGGCTGCTTGAGAGTGCAAGCTGGGGCAGCGGGTGGTGTTCATTTGGGGCCTGGGCCCTCTGCACGGATGTGAGAGGCGGAAGCTTTTCCTTTGGGGCTCGGCATCGCTGGGCCTTTACTGCGCCGCAGCCATTCTAAGGGCCTGAGCGGGGAGGGTGGGAGCCACAGCATGCACACAGTAAAGCAAACAAGGAAGTCGGGGTGAGAAGAACGATTTATTGAGAATTAGAGACCCGGGTGAGTTCCTGCTAAGCTCTGTGAACTAAGAGGGAATGTGTTACAATGGAAAAGGTTGAGAAAAAGGAGGTGAATTGTCTTAAGGAGGGAATAAGCATCAGTGTGCCCTTGGGGCAGGGGGCTAAAGAGAGAGAGAGAGAGAAATGAAGTGGGTTTTTTTTTTTTTTTTTTTTTTTAATTTTTAGTATTTATTTATTTATTTTTGCATTTTAATTGTATTTTATTGTTTAAAGTATTACAAATAGTTGTACATATATCTCCTCCCCCCCATTGGCCTTCCCTCGGCCTCCCCTGCTCCCAACCCCCCGTGTCTTGTGTCCATTGGTTATGCTTATATGCATGCATACAAGTCCTTTGGTTAATCTCTTGCCCTCCCCCCCTCCTCCCACACACACTCCCAGCCTTCCCACTATAATTTGAGAGAAGTGTTCAGTGCTTCTCTGCCTCTGTATCTATCTTTTTGTTCATCAGGTTATAATGTTCGGCTAGAGAGGAATTTGAAGCCAGGACAAATGAAGTTTTATCGTTTTGATTAGAGGATTAGGGCAAAGCCTTCAGTTCTCTGAGCTGCTGGAGAAGATCTGTGTGGTTCGCTTACATCTCAGACTGCTTAGGATGGTCTTGATTTTGAAAATGCAAATCATGTATTAATTTGTGTATCAACGAGTATGTAATATATACATACATTATTAAAACTAAGTTTTTAAAGTTATTTTTAAGCGTATAGAAAGTTTATTTTAAAGTTGGTGTTTTCCTTTCATAAAAAAAATTCGTAACATGAATGTGTGATTTAATTTTTATGACTTTGTAAGACTCCATTTAAGGAAATCTGCAAAAATCACACAAATCTCTTTTGTGTGGCCACGAGGTTTAATTTTGGATCCAAGAGAGTGTCATGGCAAATTCGGGGAGAAAGTGTATTGCATTCATCATTCCTGGTGTGCCAGACTTGGGGTAGAGGATGTTTCTTATCCTCCAAAGAGTAGCTGATTCAAAAGTCTCTCTTGTTGAAAGACCACTATCCTCGTGGTTTTCTTGCCTGAGAAGCGAGTGAAGAAACTGAGATTCTTAGCAGATCATTCATGGGAAGAGAGGGGGGTGAATCTGAAAACATGCGACCACGTGGAGGGGCATGGGGAAAGGCATGAAAAGAATAAGACTCAGATGTAATGTCATCATCTCTGTCTGTTTGAATCTTAGTCTCAAATGCCGTTTGCTCAGCCTAGACAGTTCCCTGTGGGATTCATCCTGAATATCCAGACTTGAGTCACTGACCCAAATGGCCAGAGGATGAGGTTGGGGGTTGTTGATTACTCTCCAAGCTGGAAATAAATGAAATTTGTGGGAGATGTGATCTAGGGGCCTCCATTTGGGGCAGGGATGGTTTTCAGGGAATTTTATACTTGGGCACAAATCACTAGGCCAGTGAACGCCAGTGGCTGCTGAACGGTACATATATTTCTTTCTATTTGGTTGCCCACATACCCAGTGTTTGCTGTTCCTGATGAATATATATTTTCCATAGGCTGGTCCTTTGGGAGATTTGAGTTGTCTCAAGGGCAGTGGAAACCTCTGCTTATCTCCTGTGCAGGTGATGAGGTTTTGGCTAAACTCTTCTCAGTTCTTATCTTCTTTACTGGTATAGTAAGTTGATCTGGGTGGCACAGGTATACCTTGCTTTATGCAAAAGTCTCAGAAGAAGAGTGGGAAAGGAAAAACAGTCTAAACCTAGAGTCAGCAGACTGGGTTGGTTCTGACTTGGCCTTCGCTTCCCTGGTTTGACCAGTGTTTCTCTTATTTGTCGCTGTATTATCCTAAAACCTAGAGGCTTAGAACAGCTATTTCATTATGTGCATGGAGTCTATGGGTTTGGAGTTCAGACAGGACACAGTGGAGCAAGTTGTCCATGGTCCACAAGCCTGGAGGATCCACTGGAAAGACTCAGGCTGGTGGCTGGAATCCTGCAAGTTCACTCATACACCGCTGGCATCAGGGCTACGGTGAGTTGAAGACTGGAACTGCTGACTGGAGCCCTCATACATGGCTTTTCTGTGTGGCTTGGCTTCCTCACAGTATGGCTGTCTCAGGGGGGTAGTTGGGTTTCTTACATGATGGCTTAAGGCTCTGAGCATCAGTGTTTCAGTCATGAGAAGGAAACTGCGTCCTATTTACAACCTTGCCTAAGAAGTCCCGCAGTGTAACTTCCATGTTCTCTGTGAAAGGAATGGAAGCTTGCCCAGATGCAGGGAAGGGAAGTTGTCTACTCTTTGATGGGCAAACAGCAAGGTCACATTCTATAGGAGCGTGTTGGGGGCAGGGGGAGATGCTGCAGCCATCCTCAGAACATGTGCCATACCCTGGTTCTTTTCTGTGAAGGACTAAAAATGGAGCAGGGCTAAATCACTTGCTAAGTTCTCTTCCAACATTAAAATGATGTGATTCTTTAAAATGAAAATCCAATTTTCTTTAAAAAATGGTAATTTACAAAGTGATGATTGGCTTTATTAGAGAGTCCACTTTAGGATATATTTGCATAGATTGGTGCCAGAGTACAATCTAAAATAATGTCTTATGCAGCATGAAAGACCTGATCTGAGGGTTATTCAGGTTGTGGTTTTCTCCCTAAGTTATTTCAATTGAATTTTATGTTACAGTGATTCCTTTTGGTCTAGCTTACTTCTCATGACTTGGGAATAATTAGGTGGCATCCTGATATCTCACTAGGCTCATCATGAATGTTAATTTGGAAATGAGTCTGACACATAGGATTTAGGACACATAGGATTTAGGACACATACAATGTAGTTGGGGATCTGAGCAGTGACTGGATTTTGAAGTACAGTCCATCAGTACTTGTGGCTCATCCTCTTATCCCAACACAGGGAGTGAAATAGAAAGGCTGGTGAATTTCTGGAGAAAGATTTTCCTTGCTGCAGAGAAGGTTAAATGGTCACCTCTGGCAGTGGAACAGATCTGATACCAGACATGAGACCTGAAGGAGGGTGACCATGGACAGCTGCCCCCCAGAAGGTATCACAATTAAGAAGGGAAGGGGTTAATGCACTGACTAATGTATCAGTTTACAAGCACTGGCCCTCTCTTTGTTCTGTTTTATCATACACATTCATCATGTTCACCCTGGCAACCCAACCAAATAGCTATTTAAATTGTAAAAATGAATCATAGCACAATTTCATGAACTGTGTGATATAACTGAATCTAGTCACATTGTACAACGGAGCCTTTGCCAGACTGTTATACCTGGTTCTGGGCTTCCTCAGAGTAAGTAAATAAATAAACAGGCTCCATTAAATATAGTAGCAGTAGGGTGGCTGGGCTAGTTGGGTTGTAGGTTCAGAGAAGGAGTCATCTAGATGTATCATATTGGACTATGGTGTGTTTCCTAGCTGGCTCAACCCTAAAAGACCTGCAAATCAGGTTGGCCATCTCCTGTCCTCTGCATGTGACCCCCCAGCTCCCCAGTTTATTACATAGATGGCAGGGTGTAAACCTCTTAAATGAGAACTGCAGATGAGGGCTCTATGCAGTTCAGTTTCACATAATTCCATGGCTTCCTTACTTGGTGTTCACTGAAAAGGGGAATCAACACAAAGTCTCTCCCCAAGGACCAACCTAAAGAATGGGGCCCACTTGTTCCTCAAGCACCTTTCTAGTCGCTTTTCATGTGTTTTCATTTGACTGTTAATGATAAATCTTGAGCTGAAAGCATATTATCCCCATTGTTATAGGTAAGGAAATGGAGGCTCAGATAAGTCAAATAATTTACTCGGGGTCATGCAGTTAATCAAATGTCAGGGCAGAGATGTGAGCTCCCTTCTCAGTGGTAGAAAAGGCCAGAGAACAGGGGGCGTTGGTAGGAGGAAGGTGCAGGGTTGGCAAAAGTGGGTTTACAGCAGTGAGAACACAAAACACAGTTAATAAAACTGTTGTACTGATCAATAACTTGCATGTCTTTTCCCATAAAAACAGCTATAACCCTACTTCTGTCCATCCCGGTATACTGAGTTGTGAGCAGCCAGGAGGTGAAGGTCCCCAAGTGGACTTGATCCTGTGTATCACAAAGAGCCATGGGCTGGGGAATGACAATGGCAGAGCTTGATTGAGGGGTGGGATCAGGCAGGAGAGACCTGCATGGAAACCAGTGTCTCCTCCTTGAAGGATGGAAGAAAGGCTTAGACCAAAGCACTGGACAGTAAAACAGAGACGAGGCTGCACCGGAGAAACACTGCTGTGGTAGAATCAGCTCCTTGTAAGAGAGTCTCTGCTCTGCCTTCCTTCCCAGTAGGGATAGCAGCTTGTATTTATTCTCTCTCTTTTCTTCCCACTCTCCCCTGCCCTCCCTTTCCACTCATTGCTCTCCCCTTTTCTTTGTTTTTCTGTCTCCTTTTCATCCTTTTGTTTTCTTTTGTCTCCCTTCTCATTTTTCTTCCTTCTCCTTCATTGCCCTGGTGTTTTCTTTACTCATCTCCATTACTAAACATTTTTAGTCCACCTTCACCCCCATTCCTTCTTGATCTCCTCCCCTCCCCCACATCCTTTCCCTATGGACATATATGTAAATAAATATATATATATTTAAATCTCTTTTTGTGTTGGCTGTGTCAGCATATTTTAGACTGCTGGGCTTTGCATGTTTTGCAGCTGGTTTTGATGCAGTTGTCAGATGGTGATGGATGACTATCATCATTTAAAGTGTAAAAGAAAATGCCTTGGCACAGAGAGGCATGATCCACCACGGTCTGCCAGCCTGGATAGGCACGGCCACCATTTCCTCCTCCCCATCCCGCCTCCCTCTCTGCTCACCACTGCCCTTGCCAGAATCTACAAAAGTCATCATGAGCCACGCAGCACCGGGCTCTTGCCTTCTATAATATCACTTTGGTAGTTGTCAGATCATATGAAACGTCAAAATTCATGTGGCCTCTACGAAGAGATATATTTAGTACAGCTGCTGCATACCTACACGCTACCCCTGACACTGACATATTAGTTATGCTGTCTTTTGCAATCTGATATCTTTAAATTTGCCACCTTGTTAAGTTTTGATTAATGTGATTCCATTTCACTAAAGTAATTGGCTTGGCCTGTTGTAAAAAATAATCAGCCCCCTCTACGGAACAAATGCTAGAACATGCTAATGAGGGAGTGAGTTCGTTACATTGATGGCGTGGACTGACAGTTATTAATGATTGTTATGATAAACAGACGAGTGCGAATTGGGATGAGTTGGGCAAAAGTGACAGTTTAAAAATAACGTATATTGGAAAGTACTAACGAAGTAATATACTGTTAGGAAAACAATCATGCAAGTTGTCAAGGAAAGAAGTGTAATTATACAGCCACATGGGCTGCTTAGGAGGACAGGGACCTGCCTGGTAATGGACACATTTTTTGTTGGCAAGAGGGAAATATGTTATGGCAGCAAGAGGTGCAGATTGATAAATTAATTGGTCCTTCTCTCAGCTCTGAGAGCAAACTTGGCTGGCAGTCACCATGCAGATTAGGGAGATGAAGTTAGCCCAACGCCTCTTTTCTCCAGAACCTCCCTTGTCCTCATTGCCAAGCTTTTCCGGGGCCTCTCTTGTCTCCTCTCCTCACCCTTCTTCACGAGCTGCAACAAGTCATAGAAAATGTGTCCTGAGGCGGCTGCACAAAGTGCAACTTGGAGCTGGAGTGCTTACAACCGTGTCGAATTTTTTGTTAAAAGACCCTGAAGACTTACTGCTCTATTGTTGCTAAGTCTTTGGCTGTGATGGAGGTAATTATGGGTGGTTTCCAGTTCCCTGAAGGAGACCATGAGAGCTCACACAGGCCAAGGACCATGCGTGAGGGAAGTGCCAACTTCGTGTTTCTAATGCCAGCAAGTTGCTGTTGGCTGTTTGCATAATTAGCCAAGACAGAGCTGGTGTGTGTGTGTGTGTGTGTGTGTGTGTGTGTGTATGTGCCTGTGTGCATGCACAGGGAATGAGACTTGTCTCAAAGAGGCTGAGATGACCGTGGAAAGTGAGGGGAGGAAGGGAGGCATGTTCTTGCAGGAAGAGTTGACTGAGCCCAGTGGTTCCTGGCCATCCCACTGTTTTCCTGACTTGACAAAGAAGAAGGCTGGTAGGAGGATGCGCAGACAAGAAGGTTTTGTGATCCTTATATAGTCTTGAGTTATGGATTTGTATCTTGGTCAAGACTCTTAGATTGCATGAAAACTAACTAATGTGAGGTAGTTTAAGCCTAAGTGGAAGATTTGTAAGGATAGTGAGTTATCTTGTGGACCGAAGATCAAAGACTTAGGGAGCAAAATGACCAGTCTCTAATTCTCCATTGACTTCTCTCTCTCTCACCCCTAAACCCACCAGTTTCTGCCACCATCCACCCCCGACCCCTCACTAAGCCACAGATCCGGGAAAATGAGGGTAAGTCCTAGGGATCAAGATATTTTTTTTTGTCTGAAGATAGGCTGTTGAAAGGATACCTTCTACCCCACCTCCCAAATGTTAGACTTCTCAGAAGAGAGCTTGAGTTCCCTCCAGGTTACCCAGCAACTGGGCTTTAGAGATACGAAGGAGCTGCTTCTGTTCAGGCTGTGATACTTTGGTTTTCTCATAATTTTTATATCAGGATTTACATGAACTCAGTCTTCACAACCATCTCGTTAGGCAGATATTGTTCTCCTCATTTAACAGATGAAACTAAGGCCCAGCATTAGAGAACTTGCTCCACAGTCATGGTAAGGGGCAGAGCTGGGGTTTTGATCAAGGCTTCCCGTCCCTGAAATTTGATGGTTCCCACTCTACCAGATCACCTCCTGCGAGGATGCTGTGTATTTCCTTACAACTCAGGCTGGTAGATGGATCAGTGTTACCTGCCCGAGAATCAAGGAAACATATCTCTACCTGTGTCCTATTGGGTCTCTCTAAGTAGAGACTGGGCAGGGCCTCTTAGAGGAAATTTATTAGTCACAGTCAGATTTTCTGCTGTTCTACCTATACAGATATGTGACTTTAGGGGTTCTGGTTGGTCCTGGTCTACTTAGGGGATGTGAGCAGAAATACAGTCTCATTATCTGGCCATCAAGCCCAGCAAGGACTCGGGAGCCTCCCTGTACAAAACATCCAGAGCAATCCCGAAACCAAAGGGAGCTGCCAGTTACCTCACGGCAGATCTGACAATTAAGAAAGAAGGCATTCACCTCCAGTGTTAGAAACAGAAAGTATTTTTCTGGGGGAAGGAGGAGGTAACAGAGATTTACTGAGTACATAACATATGTAAGGGGTAGTAGCAGGTATTCCCTGGGCGTGTGTCTCACTGGGGTGGTGGGCACATCCCCATTTTACAGATGTTGAAACAGGTTCTGGGTGGCTGAAAGCTTCTGATCTTCCAGTGACAGTGTCTTTTCTGAAAGAAGGCTTGGTCCTATCTAACACAAATACTTTTTTCCCCCCTCATAAAATTACGGACTTTCCCCTCATTCATTGTAAGTTTAGGCCATAGCAGAGTTGAACAATTTAGCCTTCCTACACTTAGAATTGAAACCTTAGTTTTAGTCCTGACTCTGACCTTGGAACAGATCACAACACATCTCTTTTGTAATAAAATTGGTGATTTTGAAGACAAAAGAGAAAGATTTGGAATTGTCTTTCAGCCCCATGAAAGAAAGGGAAGGAGGGCCCTCTCCCAATAGGAAGGCTCAGGTTTCAGGGTGGGGGTGAGGGCCATCATCTGCCTGACCTGCAGATGAACCTTTTCCTGCAGTCTGAAGACTGAACAGAAGGTCAGCCCAGAGGTGAGGATGGGGTCAGAGGATGAGCCCCTGTTGTGGGCAAACAGGGTCAGAGAGAACTGTCATCAGCATTATAGACAGTTGCCTCAACATCAAAGGGCAGCCCACTCTCTCCCCAGGACAGGCGGGCGTCTTAGTGTCTTTTTGCACTGTTGTGAAAAGAGAAGTAGCTACTCAACCCCAGTGTTCCCCCTCTTTGTCTGTTGGCATTCTCCCCTCTTACCTTGGGAAAGCCCTGGATCTTCCCTCTCTCTTGCCTTGCGGATATTTTCACAATAGGATTTCTGTGCTCTCCGTGCCACTGCACAAATCGTTTCTGTATGGCAAGGGAGGACATCCCCATAAGTGGCCAACAAGCGGTGAGATTAATCAGTGAGCCCCAAACCTGGGCTCATGAACAAATCTGCTTCCAGCCCGTGAGTCTGGACAGAAAATGTTATTTTAAGGGATCATGTGTGAGGATATTACTCACCCCTGAGGACTGTGCAGACTGTATTCACTCAGGAATTTATCCCAATTTCAGTCTTGTTGGGATGAATTGGAAGTCAGTGTATAGGAAGTCTGGTGGCCTCAAATAGCAAGCTCATTCTTGTATTAATTTATGGACACTCAATAAATTAACTCCTGCTCGGATCTGTGAGAACTGGCAAGGATGTTTGCTCAGGCATAGGTGGTAGGTTTTCAAGCTTCATCAAAGGCGGGAACATAGGATCTTGTCTTTCCAGATTGTCCATCAGGTGAAAGCCACGATTCTGTTAACAGCTCCTCCTGGTGGCCCCAAAGGTAGTCCTAGGACTTAGCTGATGCTGCTCAGCCTGCCATGGGGAGAGTCTGGTTGGCCCTAGTGACTGAAAACTTTGGGCTGTATGACGGTGAATCTGTAGACTGTATTGAATTTTGATGAAAGATATAGTATGGTCCCCAAAAGCACCAAAGGATGTCGATACACTTGACCCTTCTCCCCTTCCATCACACAACATTGCTATGAAAATGCAATCAATTCCATTTCTGACATCTTTCCCTCGACTCTCAAGAGCACCTACTGTATCAACATGACATTTTTAATCTTGGCTTGTTTTCCAGGCCATGAATTTAATTTCTCAATGCTCCACAGTTTGGCTTTATGTTCTCAGAGTAGAATGTTGCCCAAGAATAGTTACCGCCATCTTGTTAGTCACATCCTCTTTCCCCAGGCATCCTAAAACGAAATAATTTGTAAAAATTCATTGCTACCATGGCCACTCAGCCTTGTGCTAATAGTCACTAAGTTCTGACAGAGCGCGTGCGACATCCCTCAATAAGTCAAATCCAATCCTCCTGATGTTGTGTAACAGTAAGCAGATTGGCATGTCTTTGGATTAGTGGAGTCACTGAAGCAAAATGCTCAATCCTCAGTGACCTTTGGCAATTGGATGGGGATGTGTAGCCGTTGTAGGTTATCTTTATGTTCCCCGTGTAGACACTCAACCTCTGCCAGGCCAAGGCAAAAGCTGTCGGAGCAGATGCACTGAGTTGGGAACGAACTGTTTTTCTTACGATATCCCAGTGCTTTGTAAAACTATTTTTTCTGATAACCTGTTTCTTCTTTAAACTAGCTGTGAAAGGTTCTTTGAGGCATTAAGCCGTCTCTCTTGGGTTTTGATGCACCTGTACTTTGTTCTAATCTTTGGGCCTAGGATCTTCTTTCATCCGACCTCTGTTGCAGAGTATTTTGTTGAGTTCCTGTTGCGGAGGTGGCGTATTTGGGTCTTACAGGCTCCCATTTTGGGGTCATGTAAATATGTGTGACAGTGCTCTATCTATTCATGCAGGAAGGATTATGTGAAAGTGGGTTCCCTTTGATCACTTCTTTCTGAGCCCATTAATGCCCACTTCTAGTTTACACATATTTCATATGTTGATTTAGAATGTCATAAGCATTTGGAGGAAAAAAAAACTTAGGCAAACACTCTATACTATTAGGAGTAAAGCCTATACTTTATTTCCCCCCTTAATTGGAGTAGTGGTGACGAAAGGCCTGGGATGCTGGTTCTAAATAATGGCTTTGTGACTTTCAGCAAGTTGCTTAACTTCTCTGGGCTCAGACTTGCTTCCTTTTAAAGTAAGGCCATTTTTAAGACCTGTTCCAGCTTTAATGGACTCCAGGCTCATTCAGTCAAGAATAGGACTGAAGCAGAGTATATTTTAGGGGAAGTGGATGAACTGTTGGGCTTTTCTTCTTTCATTCCTATTCCAGGTGAAGATAAAAGACTTTGCTCTCTATTGAGCTGACATGAATTCAGAATTCATTAGTGTTCAGACTTTCTTTTAAGCTTCAGACAGGATTGTGAAGGGAAAAGCCTGCCCTCGATTTCTTTGCCTTATTATTTCTTCTCATATAATGTGCTGCAGAAACTGTTAATTGTCACTTGAGGTGATGGGTGAGGGTCTGGTTCCTGAAGGAAAAGTCGATTTTTTCAGTTCTTGTCTCCCTCTTGCTTCTGTAGAGGTCTAGTCAGATCTGATAGAAGAGGAATCTAAATGAAAATTAATTAAATTTACTCCTTTGCTGAAGACAGGTAAGGCAGAGTTGTAGGATAGCTGTGTAAATATCTGGTTGTGTACAAAGTAATGTCATAATGAAAATACATTTTTTGGGATATTCCCCATAATATGACAGGGAGAGATGTAAATATACATATGTGCTTATCAAGGAAACATTTAGACATAATTTAACTTACAAAATCTTTCATTGCTAATCTTTTAAAGACTAGTTTATTTAGTTTTAGGCTTGTACATGAAAGTGTTTTATACTTGTATGTGAAAATGCACTTCTTGCACCTTGAGCCCAATATTCTATGTTTGTGCATTGGCTTCACAAACATCAAGCTTAGAACATAAACACCATTAAAAAAAATGCCACCAGCATTCCTTTCTGGATCCTCGGTGCCTGGTGAATATCCCCTTTTGTTACATCTCTCCGACAGCCTTCTCTGGCCTTCTACATCTGCTGCACAGTTTGTAGTTGCCCAGCATTTGCTCAGCAGAGGCTGCCCTTCACAGGAATGTCTGCTCCCCAGTGTTGAAGTCACAGCAGCAATCAGTGCACTGCCCTTCGTGATTTGGCATTTGTCTATAATGTCATATTTCTTTGGCTGAGGGACACAGCTCACATGGAGCTGGAAAGCAGATCTTTGGTGGCAAGAGTCTTTCTCCTCTTGGCTATGAAGTAATTGTAATTTGGGGTTAGATTGTTTCAGCAAGAGGCAGCAAAGAGTTCTGTTCTCAGCTCTATTAATTATTACTTGTATGACTATAGGCAGGTTTTACAACCTTCTAGGATCCTTATTTGTACATTAGACATACTGCATCTTTGCAGGGTTGTCCTGGAGGTGACTGAATTATGCTGGCCAGTCTGCTCAGTTCATGGAAGTTGAATCTGAACCACCAGTTCTCAGTAGTACATTAAAATTCCCTACACAGTATGTTTTTCATGGAACTTCAAGACAAATGAAAAGACAGAGGCAACCAGATTCAACTCTATCAATGGGAAATTCTGAATCATTTCCATTAAAAAAAAAATACCTGGACTACTTCACAGTTTGGCTTTTGTCCCCTTCCAGCCCTTCTCCTATCTTTCTTTTCTTTCTCTTTAATCTTTCCATTTAATGATTTATTGTCATGAAGATTTGCTAGTAACCACTTGTCTTAGAGTAAGTTGTGCACAGGAGGCAAAGCCAGACCTCGTGCACTGCACAGATGTGAACACAGCGTCTCCTAAGAGCAATACAGCTGGAAAGAATGTTCGAGTGAGAAACCTGCAAATGGCTTTGTAAGAGCTTCCAGAGAAAATACTGGGGATTTTATATATTTGAAGCAATTAAAACAGGAATGAAAAAAGCATGTGTTTGAGAAGACAGGAGAGAGAAATGAAAAGAAATCCTTAAGTTCAGGGGTTTGACATCACAGTGACAGTATTTTAAATCACATGTCACTTTTTCTTTGGTTTGTTTGAGAAAATAAGTTAACTTTGCTCTAGTTTTTATGGATTTATTTTCATTTGTTGCATAAAAGTAACATAAATTTCTGACAGGTGGACTGCCAAAGATTTCCAAAGCCCTCTGTCACCAAGGCACTGAGAGCTATCTGAAAGTCATGTTTGTTTATTATGAAAACATTAATAATATTAGAACTTGGCTTGAACCGATTTTTACTTTGAAACCTCAGCACTTTAACGGGTACACATAACTGATAAACCTTTTTTATGGTTGTCAAAACAAGCGAAGCTAACTTGGTACATTTCCTATTATAACCAAAAGCACTCTGACAGTCTGAAATCGGGTATGTCAATACGGAAAGCAAACAGCCTATTTATTTCATCACCATACTTCTCTAAGAATTTTGACGTTTCTGAAATCTATATCACTTCCAAACAGTGAAGCATAAGGTTCACAATGCTTGTGATGGGCACAGTTATGGGAAGCTGGCCATCCTTTGAGATTGCCAGTTTTCTCGGCAGGTATCTTGCGGGGCCAGCCTACTGCTCAGCTGACCACATGGAGACCATATCTGCCCATGTCCGTGAGGTCCCCGAGTGCTTCCACCATGCTGGCATCTAGATGAGGCTGCCAGTGTTTTTGGTGGGTCAGGGCGAGGAGCATCGGACAGTGTCTTCATGTTGGCACCAGTCATGTTGAACCCGACCTGCGTTCCTGAGAGAGCTGGGCTCTGTGGAGTGACTGACATCTGTTTTCAGGGGAACATCTGTATGTGCTCTAGGCAGGGAGAAGGCTGTGGTTGGTCTCTCTGTTTGGAAGGTATGGGCCTTGCAGCATCTCTGTTTGTGGGTGGGGGCTTTTATGTCACTGGAAAGTGACCTTTTTTAGCAGACGCCTAAGCTAGCTCTTTTCCTGGGACCTGGATGAGGGTGCTTGGTTCGAATGTGGAGCCTGGGCTGCTTCGCCTTTACTCTTTCCTCATTCTACCACCAGTCTCCAGTTCTCATGTGGCCCATCTTTTGGCATTTCATTGGCCTTATATTGACTTCATCTGGAATATTTGCCTTATTTCTTCTATTAACTTTGAACTTTATTTTTAATTTTTATTGTTGTTTGTTTTTAAGTGCTCATTTTAGTTGAACCTTTATCTCATTCCAAAGTATTTATTGAGCAATTATTTTGTCCTGGGGAACTGGTAGTTGTCTTCCAATATTTGGCTGAAAATTAGCCTGATGACTAATGTTTTGTGTGGGATGATTAGCAGAGTAGATAGTGCCTACAAGCACAGATTCTGGAGCCCGACAGCCTGGCTCAGCCATGTCCCTTCCTGGCTATGCTTCAGATCCTTCATCTGCACAATGGGGATAATAAAATAACCTTCTTCATATGTTTGCATTATATGAATTACCTATTGTTGTTGTTATTTCTGTAATGCTGTTCTCTTATCTGGGGAGGAAGATGAGGTAGTCATCAACAGTATTTTGGTGAATTTTTAACTCTTTTGTGAGGCTGATTTAGTGAGGGAGTGTTTGGTTGGGGGCAGGAGAGAAGATTACTTTTGCCCCTTTTTCCTGTCTTCCAGGACTGGCATGCCCTACAGCTCATTTCTTTGGTCCAAGAGACAATGAATCCTGTTTACACACAGGGAGTCTTCGTAGCTATTTGCTTTTGTGAGTGGGCATCTCCTCTCTTAAGAGATTAGTGTCCTAATCCTTAATGATATTTCATGGTCTAAGACTGAAATTTATATATCACATTCCGAATAATGTATTGGAGCACATTAAACAGATTGCAGATTAACATGCAACTATAAAACAAATTGTCAATGCGTTGTTGACAACTCTAAGTGCAAGTTCATATATTTAACTACATTTGGGGAATATTGAAGTGTTTAAAGCAGCTTAATGCATTGATGTAAAATTAAGCATCAAGTTCTATTTCAATTTGCGGGCCTGCCTGAGAGACAATAAAATGGAGGCTTAGGCCTGAGAGGAATGGAGTGTGGAAGAAAATTTTGGAGGCAGGGACATCCTGGCACAGTCAAGTCATAATGGGCAGCTGTGGAAAGATTCCTAAGGGCCACGCTGGACAGCAGCAGAAGAATGCCCACCTATTCATTCAGCCTGTTAGCAGCCATTTGAGGCCTCAAGAGGTTTGCAGTCTAGTTGAGGTGAAAAACACAAGCCCTCATGCCCTTTAGCACGGAGCTGTATGAGCTGAGCCACGTGCTATGAGACTTTACAGGAAAGGACAGTGATACTTGGAGAGATCTTAAAGGTGATGGCACCTGCATTGATCCTGGCTGTGAAAACAGTTAGAATGGAAGTGGGAGGCTGGATAACGGTGTGCTGGGACAGTGTGAAACAACTACTGAACACTTGGGTAGGGCCAGGTAATATGGCAGCCAAGCAAGCATTGATCCCGGAACCCAGAACCAGGCCGCTTGGGGTTCAAATCTCAGCTCCCCACTTTCTAGCAGTGTGACTTCAGGCAGGTTACTTAACATGTTTGTTTTTCTGTAGAGTGGGGATTATAGCAGTGCCTAGAATTGTTGGGAAGGTAAGTGTGAGAACAGAAGAGACACATGGTAGAAGTGTTATTTGACCTGTAATGGTGTTCAGATTTGATTCTAGGATAAGAGATTAGAATTAGGGCCCTAACTGGTTTGGCTCAGTGTATAGAGCGTCGGCCTGCGGACTGAAGTGTCCCAGGTTCGATTCCAGTCAAGGGCATGTACCTTGGTTGCAGGCCATTCCCCCAGTAGGGGGCATGCAGGAGGCAACTGATGGATGTTTCTCTCTCATCGATGTTTCTAACTCTATATCCCTTTCCCTTCCTCTCTCTGTGAAAAATCAATAAAATATATTTTTAAAAAAAGAGATTAGAATTAGGGAGGCGGACAGGAGAGACTGTTTAAGCAATTTAGGTACAGGGTAATGAGTTCTAGCTTTGTTTTTTCTTGAGTTTTTATTATTGTTCTTGGTTCAGGATGTGGAGATCATCAGTGTCTATACCGTGCCTTGGTTTTATGAGTCTTCTAGACAGTACCTCCTGAGAGGGGTGTATGTGAACTGGGAATGTGGGTCCTGCCAAATGTGGGCCTTTCCTTTCCTCCTCCTCTTTCTTGCTCTACAGACTTTTTTGCATCTTCCCCAGACTGTTCCTAAAAGACTTTGGAGCATATAAAATAATAGATATGAGTTATTTGGAGAGAGACCTCACCTCATGAAAAACTTAAGTTTAATCCAGAGCTGTGTTAAAGGGAATGTCATGTGCAAAATCTTTTTCGCTTCATGCTACACGCATGTGATCCTTGTACCAGAGTTCAAAGGGAATGTAAGAAAATGGGAGGTGGGCAGGCTTGTGGTAGAAGTAGATCTATGAAGGACAGTCTTCTGTGGCTCGCATGTTTAGGCTAGGGAAGGAAAGATAGAGGGTAAATTAATTTCTCTTCTCAAACAGCAAAGGGGTTTTTTGCTATAGAGCTGTTTCTCAGAGAGAGACCCATGGAACCCAAGTCTCACAGCCCCGGTAGCTTCTGAAGTGAAGTCAGTTTGGGAAATGATGTGCTATATGCTGCGCCTACCCCCAAAGGACAATTCACAGAGCACATTAGCATCTAAAGGACCTACAGCTTTCTGCAGGAAAGAACCCCATATCACTTTGAATAATACAAAGTGTTCCAAACATTTTTAGTTAGTTTTCTAATACCATTGGCAGGCAAATGTTGGTTTAAGAATTACTAAGGTGTTGAATTTAAAACAAAAATAAGAGAACAGAGGCATGAGGCCAAAGGCTTGGGTTTTTTTCCTTTCTTGGTGCCCATGAAGAGAATACACTTACCACTCTGTTCAGGCTTAAGTGCAGGGGCCACTGCCCGTGGTCCTTCTCAGTCCTGGAGTGGGGGGGCGCGGGGGGCATCAGCTGAGTGATGTGGACTCAGCTTTGGGGCCTGCATTGTTATCTGTTGTCTTGGCAGGGCAGTCCCAGCGGCAGGATGATGGCCCTGGGGGCTGGCCCAGGAATGACTAACACAGGCCTGGCCACTGTAATGAGGTTGCCCTGGGGAGGCCCCTGGTAACTTGCTGACATAAAGTTCATAGCTCTCCAATCAAGGACCAGCCAGCCCGAGAACAGGGGCTGCCAGCTCCCTGTGGGCCTTAGGGAGTGAAAGCATTGGAACAAGAGAGGCCCCCTGGGTTTCTGGCACCTTCTTCCCCAGGTAGCCTATTCGTTCCCAGGTTTCACTTAGGCCCAACTTTCTTCACTCCCCTTTGTTTTCTTTTTCCCCTCCCTCCCTCCCTCCCTCCCTCCCTCC
>PVJC01012007.1:0-40470 GCA_004026665.1 Murina feae | reverse complement strand
GGCATATGTCTGAGATTTTGTTGCCTTTGTATTCCTCTAGTATTTTTATGGTTTCCCGTTTTACGTTTAAGTCCTTTATCCATTTTGAGTTTATTTTTGTGTATGGTGTAAGTTGGTGGTCTAGTTTCATTTTTTTGCATATATCTGCCCAATTTTCCCAGCACCATTTATTGAAGAGACTGTCTTGATTCCATTGTATATTCTTGCCTCCTTTGTCAAATATTAATTGAGCATATTGGTTCGGGTTGATTTCTGGGCTCTCTATTCTATTCCATTGATCTATATGTCTATTCTTGTGCCAGTACCAGGCAGTTTTGAGAACAGTGGCTTTATAATACAGCTTGATATCTGGTATTGAGATCCCTCCTACTTTGTTCTTTCTCAGGATCGCTGCAGCTATTCGGGGTCTTTTTTCATTCCAGATGAATTTTTGGAGAGCTCGTTCTAGGTCTGTAAAGTATGCCGTTGGTATTTTAATGGGAATTGCGTTGAATTTATAGATTGCTTTGGGTAATATTGACATTTTAATGATATTGATTCTACCAATCCATGAACATGGTATGTTCTTCCATCTATTTATGTCTTCCTCTATCTCTTTTTTCAACTCCCTGTAGTTTTCTGAGTAGAGGTCTTTTACTTCTTTAGTTAAATTTATTCCTAAGTATCTTAGTTTTTTTGTTGTGATGGTAAATGGGATTGGTTTTTTAGTCTCTCTTTCTGTACATTCACTATTGGTGTACAAAAATGCCGTAGATTTCTTGGCATTAATTTTGTATCCTGCTACATTGCTGAATTCATTTATTAAGTCTAATAATTTTTTGATGGAGTCTTTAGGGTTTTTTATGTATAATATCATGTCATCTGCGAATAAGGAGAGTTTTACTTCTTCTTTTCCAATTTGGATGCCTTTTATATCTTCTTGTCTGATCACAATGGCTAATACTTCCAGTACTATGTCAAACAGGAGTGGTGAGAGTGGACAACCCTGTCTTGTTCCTGTTCTAAGGTGAAATGGTTTTAATTTTTGCCCATTGAGTATGATGTTGGCTGTGGGTCTGTAATAAATAGCTTTTATTATGTTGAGGTAAGATCCTTCTATTCCTATCTTGCTGAGAGTTTTTATCAAAAACGGGTGCTGGATTTTGTCAAATGCTTTTTCTGCATCAATTGATATGATTAAGTGGTTTTTATCTCTTAATTTGTTTATGTGATGTATCACATTTATTGGTTTGCGGATATTGTACCATCCTTGCATCCCTGGGATAAATCCTACTTGGTCGTGGTGTATGATCTTTCTGATGTACTGTTGGATCCGATTTGCTAGGATTTTGTTGAGGATTTTGGCATCTATGTTCATGAGGGATATTGGCCTGTAATTCTCTTTCATTGTATTGTCTTTGTTTGGTTTTGGTATTAGGGTAATGCTGGCTTCATAGAATGAATTTGGAAGTGTTCCTTCCTCTTGAATTTTTTGGAATAGTCTGAGGAGGATAGGTTTTAGATCTTCCTTAAATGTTTGGTAAAACTCCCCTGTGAAGATATCTGGCCCCGGGCTTTTGTTTGCTGGGAGCTTTTTTATTACTGCTTCAATTTCTTCCATAGTGATTGGCCTATTGAGATTTTTAGATTCTTCCTGATTTAGTTTTGGAATGTTGTACTTTTCTAGGAATATGTCCATTTCCTCGAGGTTGTCCCGTTTGTTGGAATAGAGTTGTTGATAGTATTCTTTAACAATCCTCTGTATTTCTAGTTATATAATTTTCCATTAAAAATTAATGGTTATGGCCCTGAGCGGTTAGAGCATCAGCCTGGGCAATGAAGGGTTTCAGGTATGATTCCTGGTCAAGGGCATGTACCTGGGTTGTGGGTTTGTGCCCTGCCCCTAGTCAGGGTGTGTGTGTGCAGGAGGAAACCAGTTGATATGTCTCTCAAACATCAATGTTTCTCTCTCTTTCTCTCTCCCTTCCTCTTCTCTCCTTACCCACTCTCCTTCTCTTCCTCTCTCCCTATCTTTCACTCTCTCTGAAAAAACATTGGCAAAATAATATCCTCAGGTGAGAATTTACATAAATAAATAGATAGATAGATAGATAGATAGATAGATAGTGGTTGTGAAAAGTACAGTTGCAGCATGCAGTTTTAGTGAGTTAAATATATACATGTGTTGGAGTAGACTATGGTGGCTGGTGTTAAATCCATCGTTCAGTGAATATTGACTTGGAAAAGGCATACGTAGTCACTCTGATGGCACACTAGCACGGTGCCTTTAGCGTGGCGGGTTCTCTACTAGTGTTGGTGAAACTAACGAGTAGGCTCCAGAAGCGGGGAATCATATGATTAAACCAGACTAAAGACTTCATTTAGTTCTACAGATTTTTATGTTTAAACCTACAATCTCACAGTGCATAATTTAAGACTAGTATAAAAACAAAATGTTTACATGTTAAAAATTACTTTAATAATATATTTAGAAAACTGAAGTGTTGACTGTCCTTTTCAATGATTTTACTGTTGTAATTATGAATTATTCAGCAAGTTTCCCACACACTGAATAATTCTGAAGGCACATGAACACTTTGTGGTCAGTTATATCCTGTAATATGGTAGCAGTAAAATTGCTAGCTATCTCTCCAATGGCAGACCTGCTTGTCTTCTCCTAGGGAGTGATTTTTTTAGATTGCAAAATTAATACATGCAGATAGAAAAGGGGCAGGAGGGGGTGGGGAAGAAAGGAAAAAGAAAAGTACTCCTCCTCCCCCAGTTCCCTTCCCCAGAGTCAGTGACCTATTACCAGTTTTTCACATGTTCACCGTAATGCTGTTTGAAAGAAATTACATATTGGGAAATTTGCATGAATGAAAATGTAATCTTTGGTAACTGCTATTTCCCAGGAACCACGGGCAGTTCCCCGTGGCTGGAGCAAGAGTGGGAGGTGATGGCTGGAAGGAAATGAGGCTGGTCAAGGCTGGTGTTTGCCGTTCTTACAAGCCGTTCTGGGGTTTTAAGCATGATCAGACTGGGCTTTAGAAAACTCATCTCTGGTGATGGAGGGAGGAGTGAATAGAGCAGACAAGACAGGATCCAATCCCGAGGCCCCCTCACTCGCGATCCAGAAGGCCAACATTCTGACAACAGGTGGTTGGGTTGCGGTTCATCCATCATCTGGGCCAGAGCTTTTCAAACCTAAAAGTGCATACAAGATCTTGATAATGTTCAGGTTGTGACTTGGTAGACCCAGGGTGGACACCAGAGTCTGCATTCCCAAGTGTCTCAGGTGGTGATTGGCCACAGCAGTTGCAACACCTCGTGGAAGAAGTGGCTACCAGCCATAACCAGGGGATAAGGACTGAGAATTCACCCTAGAGACCCGGGAGAGGAGCCCAGTTCTCAGCTTTACTGCCAAAATCAAAACAGGGTCCGCCTGAAGGCTGACTGATGCAGAACTATTCGAAGGTGGGGCCCTCAGTGTCCTGGTGTAGTCCCTTCCTGAAGCTGGGGCAAGTGGATGCTTAGCGATTGGGTGGAAACTAAGTGAGCCTGGGAATAGCGAGAAGAAGGCTTCAGGCCATGGGCCAGGAGAGCTTGCTGATCTGCAGGCCCTTGGACAGGTCAGCCCTCTGGCTTCCTAGTCTGACACTGAGCTGTTGCATTTCTGCTCTAATCTCTCCTGCACATCACCGCCCAGCAAGAGGTGGTGTCAGGTCTGAGCAGGGCCACAGGTCGTTGACCTGGGGCGGTAGGGAGACCCTGATACTTCAGTAGGTACCTGTGCCTTATCCTCTAATTGTTTATGAAGTGTAACCTCAGGCTCAAGCAAAAGTTATATTATCTGAGTTACGTTTTAACAGATATTAAGGCTGTTATTTCCATAGTACAGACAATTTTTTTAAAATGCAGAAAATTTATTGAGAAAAAAATCAACCAGATTCCCACTATCAAATGCCTAGGCATTTATTAATGCTTTGTTTTGACTTGGTTTCTGTTTTATTTTAATACATTTTTCTATCAAATCAAGAAATTTAAACCTCTTTTTATTTATTGTTTAGAGACTTTGATACGGAGGCCACGTTCGTGAGCTGTTTTTGTTTGATTTTTTCTTGTTTGTTAAACATTTAAAAAACTTTGAACAGAGCGCAGGTTCCAAGACCCAGTTATGTAACAGTTTCCTCGCAGAAGCTGCCCACAGTTATGTTAGTAGGAGCTGCCTGTACTCACATTAGCTGGGTTGGCAAAGCAGAGGTAGAAATTCATGACATGGCACACTCGGGAATATTTGCCCTGAGCAAATGCGGCTGAAAACCCATATAAAATCTACCTCCTAGCTTTATTTTTAATGAACCAAATACAAAGACTGTCTTAACTTTTAAAAAATAACCCCCCTTTTTTTATCTTTAGGAACTTGAAATGCTGTGTATAGAACAATTGGGTCCTATATTTAGGAAGAGCCTGTGTTATAGTCGGGTTAATACATTACACCTATGAGGTTTCAGTTCATGTTTCTATTCAAATTTCTGAATAGATACCGTAGAAGTATTTGTGTTCTGTACATGTTAATTTTCCATTGGACAACAGCTAACACTGCATGATGTGTTAAGTACTGACTAACTCTAAAGAAGGAGTGATCTGAGCAGTGAGGGCAGCAGCTTCCTGGTCTTCTTGGAGCAATCCTTAAACAGCATACACCTGTAACATTCTTACAGTCTTACTGTACCCCGAGATACAGCCTTTATGCTTGCAAATTCCTGAGTCACTCCATCTCAGATGGCTATGAATGGAGATATTTGTAAGAGCCTCGAGAATTGAGCTTTGAACGCTTCCTGCCACAGATGACCCTTCGCATTTCACATCACTTACTGAGATGCTGCCAGGGTAAGCGGATGTGTGGAAGCACATTTTCCTTTTCGGTTTGCATAGCGTTCTTCAGCACTTGGAATTATTATGTGGCACGCTCGTTTCTGCACTGAACAAAAATGCAGCTTCGGACGCACAGGTATACCTATACCGTGCTCTCTAGGAGTCTAAGTAAAGTAAATAAATGCTCTGAGAAGTTAAGAAAATTCCAGCCAGTTATGCAGGACAAGTAAGTTCTAGAGATCTGTGCATACAGCATCACACCCATGGTTAACAAGATTGTATTGAACACTTAAAATTCTGGGAAGGTGGTAGAGTTCATGTTAAATAGTTTTACCATATTAAAAATAAAAATAAAAAAATAAAAGAACAAATCCCAGTCTAAGGATTATTGTTTTATTAGGACCTTAAAGTGTCAAGGATGGTTAGTTAGCATTTCTGATTATTAAAAGAGTGCACATATGAACTAGTCTTCGTTCTGGTTTAGGTTATTGGACCTTTCTGTGTCTGTTCTTAAACACATCCGTGGCCTCTGGGCACTTACCTGCCACTGATCTCATCTGTTTAGATTTGACGATAGCTTTCTTTCACATGATCTTCTGACTAGAGATATTGTGTAGGTGTTCTTTAGTTAATATAATTTACTTTTAAGAGACAATGTCTGTGCTCTCCTTGACTAGCATGAGTGTAAACATTCACAAGTACCTGCACTTACTGTTTGCTGCACACCACTAACCCTGGGTTTTGGCAATGGGTGAAATGTATAAGGGAAGTACACGTTAGATTAAACGGGGAGGCTCTTAAAATCAATGTCTGGGACCCAGACCAGAAATTTTAATTCAGTTGGTCTGAGGCTGAGACCTTCTCCAATAGTATTTTATAAATGATCCATTTTATAAAAGACACATGATTGGTTGCCTCCCCTATGCGCCCCTATTAGGACCTGGGGAACCTGCAACCAAGTATGTGCCCTTGACCAGGAATCAAACCTGGGAGCCTTCGGTCCACTGCGATGCTCCAACCACCGAGTGAACTGACCAGGAGTTTGTAAGATATTTAGGTAAATGTAATGCATAGCAAGACTTGAGACTCACTGACGTAGAATAAATGTTATTGACCTGGCATCCCTTTGGCTTCTAAAGTGTTCTTCTACTTCTGACATTTTATATAGACTTTATGTCTGTCTGTGCATGTGTAACTTTGGAGACAATGCAAAGAATTTATCAGATTGTGAAAATATGTGTGACCTTGAAGTTCAATATCATTAGTGCAAGAAGAGGAAAACAAAAACTATAGATTGGTTCTGACTACACACCTTTGGGAATTTGAAGTGGAAGGGAGCTAACAGTGAAGTCAGAAAAAGAGCAATTCAAGGTAGGAAGTAGCATGGCATGCTGGGGCCAGCTGGCATCTGCTTGTGAGAACCGTTTGCATTTATTCCCAATTCTGTGTTCTAGGTGTCACGTTGGTAGCTTGAATATGGCCTTGGTGACAGTATTTTCACCACAGAAACAGCACACACCTCAAATCAGGGCTATCCTTCCCCTGCCCCAACCCACCAAGGTACACTGTAGTCATCATAAAGGTCAGGGGAGGAGAAGTTTAAAGATACGCAAGGGTACCAAGTGCTGCAGGGCTCTGCTGCCCGAAGACTATCAGTCCAGGTCTTCAGATTAGCTCTGGATCTCGTTGGGACACACTGGCTGCAATTGCCTGACCTCATGGTTCTGTACACGTTTATCATGTGCCCTCCACAGTCCCCAGTATCTATGAAGGCACCTGGCAAAGTTCTGGACACATAAAGGGAAATGTCAGAAGAGATAGATTGAGAGCATATAGAATAGGACCCCGAGTTACTTGTGTAGTCACACCAGTAATTAATGGCAGAGATAGAACTAGAAACTGGGTCCTCCAACTATGCCAACTGCCACATCACCTCTTTTTAAATTCCATTTTTAGGAGGTAGGACTTCCTGTAAACCATGGAGTGGAGGAGGATACTCTCCCAAGAACATCATGGTCAGAATTGAAACACATCAGCTTTGAGTCATGGGACAGATGGGATGGGAAAGGCCACTAGGGGGCAGGGAGGCTGCTCTCAGCAAAGTGAGAGGAGTGGTTGGGGATGAGGTGACTTTACGCTGACCAGACAGTGGGAATTTCTCAAAACACTGAGGTGCAAGGGCTGACAGAGTGTGAAACAGAAGTGAAGTGAGCCCAGGAAGAGAGAACTTGGAAGTGGGTCGAGGTGAGGATAGAGGAGTGAGGGACCAGGTGGGGCGATTTTGCTCCAATGCCATGGTCGTGTGGCTCCTCAGAAAATTATCTAGCTCCCCCTCTTCTGGTTGGTCTGTAGAGGTGGCTGTGAAATGTATCTTAATGTGACCCTGACGATGCATGAGACCTGAGTGCATTCTCCCCGTTCCTCTGCTGATGACAGTCACTGCCCTCTATCGTCCTATGAGGTATTCAATCTTAGGAAAGACCAGGCCTGCCTCCTTGCCCCGGGCAAGTAAATAATTTGGGTGTTGGACCACTTGTGATGTAACTCATCTTCTGGCCACTGCTGTTATCACCAGCTGACCACCGACTACAGACACGTGGCAGCTCTCCGAGGAGGAAGACTAGGTTTGGAATAACCAAGGGGAAAGCAAGCTGATTTTTTTAAAATGTGAGAGTTGTTTCAATGTTTTAGTGTAATTACAACGATATATATTTGGTAAAGGAAACTTAGAATTCTAAAAAAGAGGGAACATTGATACCTAATAAGATATTTATTTTTCCTCCTGCTTTAACAGAAAAGGTCAGTATGCATGTTCATTTGTTTACAGGTGCTTTCCAATGGGAAGAATTGGAAGAAGATATCAGGAAGAAGTTGAAAGATTCTGGGGATGTTTCAAATGTAATTGAGAAAGTTAAATGCATTTTAAAAACACCAGGAAAGGTAAGTTAGTTTTTTGTACGTTTATTTTTACTTTCTCTGAATTGTAAGTGATAGACTATAATGAACATGATACCGAGTCATGAAAAGACTCAATAATTTACAAATGTTTTCCTTAAGTATATTTTTGCTTTTAAATATTTTAAATGTAAACATATTATTTCTCACCGTTTCACATTTAAATTCATGAAAGAATTAAAATATGTGTAAGTCATTTCTTGGAAATGCTGACTGTGGATTCCATCTTCTGAAATGTCCCCGGTGCTCTGGAATGTTCAGGAACAAGGCCTTTCTCAAGAGTTCTGAGAAATCTCTTCGAGCAAGGGAACAGTTAAAGGTTTATTTTTCATCTAATACAGGTTCAAAAGTGTAAGTTAGATTCAAAGGTTATAAAAATGCAGACTTTCTGTACGGCCAGTTGCTGTGCACGTTCAGCCTCTTCTGCAAGGCGTTAAGAGTAAATTTGTTACATTTTAGAACAACTGCATTACACAGTTTAGCCAGTGTATTCTTATTTCAGATTCTGTGATAAACAAATGGGCTACAGTAGATAAAAAGGTAAGTTATGTGCAATGCCTAGCAGAATATAGGTTTATATTAAACGTAAGAACCATTATTTAATTTTTTATACAGATGACTTTGTCAGTTCTACAGTCTAAATTATTAACATTTTTTAATCCTCACCCAAGGATATGTTTTTAATGCTTTTGTAGAAATGTGCACATAAACCTGCATTCACTTTTCAAAACTTTTCTAGGTTTTCTAGTTTATGGACCATTGAAAATGTACATCAAACTTCTGCCCTCTCATTCAGGCCTAGGTGGCAAAGAGGTCCTCATGATGTACAAACTCGTACCCTTGATCTATGAGTGGTTAGGACAGAAGTGTTGCTGTTTGTTCTAAGCCAAGCCTACCTTGGGTTTGTGTCTGAGCACCGTCATTCCTTTGAGTCTAAGAATAAAATGAATTCTTGTTGGGGAAAGGGAGGCTGATGCTATAAGAGCCTGTGATTTTGAACTAAATCCTCTCATTGGCCTGGGAGGAAAGAAGAGGTCGTCTGTGCTTTCTTCCTGTGCTTTCCAGGGGAAAGGGTCTCTCATTCTTTGAGAATGACACAGGGGTTGAGAATCAGGAGAGGTACATTTAAATTGTGCTGCCACGAATGATCTTCGTGTCTTTGTGTGAGTCTTCTCAGGGCTCTCTATAAAATGAGAGAGGAGCGGGTGGGTTCTGGGGGTCCTGCCAGCTCCTCAATTCTGCGATGCTCGCAGAGTCGCTCTCGCATGTGTGACACTCACCTGAAGGCTCTCCATCGGCCCCTCGGGGTGTGTGAAGGTGCATTGCGCACAGAATCAGCGCGCTCTGTGGGACCCGCCTTGTATGGTCCCGTTTGCTTTCCTGTCTTGCTCCCAGGTGACATTCTGGAGTGCTTTCTTTTTCCTTGGGAGGAAGGATAATATTTTTTCCCTCCTCACCAAATGTTTCAAAGTCTCACTGTAGTAGATTAATCCGGAGTGGGAAGCCGGTGACATTTATTCTTAATACTAAAATTGTACGCCCGATTATTTTCTTAGTGATAAATCACTCTGTATTTCCCAGCTAGGCAAGCAGAGGCCGGAGTGAGGTTGTGAGAATCATCAGAGGAAAAGGGTGGAGGGTGAGGGAAGATGGCAGGAAGGATAAACCAAGCACCAAAAGCCCGAGTTGCGAGCCGAGGAAGGCTGGGGACCACTAGGTCAGACGGGCACGGTTCCCGGAGGCCTGGGGCCGGAGTGGGGGTGCACAGGACAGAGAGCGCAGTCCTGGGGCCCTAGATGGGAGATCCTGGCCACGCTGTTACAGGTTTCAGGGGTCTCTGCTATGGGTGAGCATGGTACTTAGAATTATAAAATTGTCCATGAACCAGTTCTTCACTCTTGGGTGTTTTCATAGTGATCTAGAACAGAACATGGTATGATGGGGGAGGAGAATAGGAATTTTTTTCTTAATCACAAATTGAATTTTGTGTATATACTTTCTTAATTAGTGAACAGATGAGCAGGTTGTATATGTAAACATGTTTTTCTAGGCAGTCATGTGAGGTTGGATTGCTGTTGTTTATTTGCCAGGTAACAGGCCCCCAGGCACTCAGGACCCCACAGCTCCTCAGCCATAGAGTTGAGTTTTCACTTAGCCAGTTCGTTTCATTGCTGTGAGTGCTGCCTAGGGCAGTGTTGCTCTTTGGCAGGTAGAAGATACAGTTAAAGCTATGATGAAAGAGGCCATAGGTAATCATTTAAACACTTAGCACCATTTTCCAAGTTCTCTAATTAGCCTATATATGTTATCAAAGATTTTTGTATAATATTTACTCTTGTATTTTTGTTTTTCCTTACAGATTAATTGCCTGAGGAATTGTAAAACCTATCAAGCCAGAAAACCTCTATGGTTTTATAATACTTCCCTCAAGTTTTTCCTTAATAAACCAATGCTTGCTGATGTTGTCTTTGAAATACAAGGTATGCTTCGGTTTTTACAAAGTTGATTGTTCATTTTTATTCCCTGTTTTCTTACCTTTCTGTTTCAGCTTTGAATATTTAGGATATAGGAATAACTTTTTTCTATTGCAGGATGTATATTAACACTGCCTGAATTTCAACAAAATATTCTAGGGCAGGGGTCCTCAACTTTTAAACAGGGGGCCAGTTCACTGTCCCTCAGACCATTGGACTATAATTAAAAAAAAAACTATGAACAAATTCCTATGCATGCTGCACATATTTTATTTTGAAGTAAAAAAACAAGGCAGCAAAAACACCTGCATGTGGCCTACGGACCTTAGTTTAAGGACGCCTATTCTAGGGTAATGAAGGATTTTATTAAAATAAGAAAAGAAATTTATATTTCTCTTAGGTTCTTCCCCCGCCCCCCCCTTTATCATCTGTTTCATTAACATTTAGGGACAAGCTAGGTGATCTTTAATATGAAATAAAATATTTTTGTTTGTGTATTTCTTTAAGATCCTAGTTTTTTAATCATCTGAAACCAGCCCCCTTGAAATTATATTACTTGTGGTTTCTCTTATTCAGTTCTCTTAGTTTTTATTTGAGCAAAAGGAACAGCCATGGGTCGAGGGTCATGCCTGGCTCACATCAGGCATCTGTGGAAAAGGGCTACATTTATTCCTCCCAGGGCTCTGAGAGTGAGTATCACCAGAACCGAGAGCTGCTTTTTATCTCTGTAGGAAGGTGATGCTACTCAATTTTAATTATGATGAGCTGTTTCAAAGCCCGTTATTGATTATTCACTTGGATAATTTTGTCACTTTAGTAGATTAAGAGCATAATCTTCAGAATGAATTGTCAGATACCTTCAATTATGCAAGGCTAGAAAGAGTTGTTTTTAAATGAAATAAGTAGAATGTCAGGTGGGCTATTACTAAGAGGAAGTTATAATTCTGTTTTATGGTTGGAATGTGTGGCAGCCAACGGTCATTTACTTTTTAAAAATGTTCCCCAGGAAGATCCATTTTACTTCTCAATTTGGCCACCTACCAAGACTAACAGTGAATTGGAAAGTTTCCCAAGTGCCTTCTGAGAAGCTACCGTTAGCAGCCTGCAATGTGAGCGTGGGACGCTGAAAATGGGACAATAAGAGGCACCTTGAAATACATGAAAAATGATTTTGGGGAAAAGGAAAGCTAACAGGAGACCAGATTTGCTTCTTTACACCAGAGTCATTAACACCTGTTTAATATTTGCACAGGAGGTGTTGACACCAAACATTATGTCGGTGTAACCTACTGAAAGGTTTTTAAAAGGAATATGAAAATATGTTATTTTAAAAGAAAACAATTAGGCAGTGACATGGAGAATCCTTTCTCCTCATACTTTCTTGCTTTTCTCCCATGATTCCACCTCTGGACCCTTCTGCAGGCACCTGTGCAGAGCCTGGGTCCAGAGGGGCTGGCTGTGTGTGTCCCTGAACAGGTGCCTGGCAGTAGCTGTGGGGCTCCTTCCACCTCTCTAGCTCCAAAGCCCAGGCCTCCCAGGGCATCAGAGCAGAGAGGCAGGGATGGGTGGGCGCAAGGTGCCGCGGCAGTTTCTCCGGTGTCATCTGGAGGAAAGGCAAGCCTCCCTTCTGAAGACTGTGGCAGGGAGAGTGCAGGGGTGGAGGGCAGTAGTGTTGTCTCCCAGAGGAGGCCAAGCTCTCATGCTGGAGCTGTAGCTCTGGCCTTGGCTTTACATTCCAACTGGTGTGTGTGTCCTCGGACAAGTCACTCAACACGTCTGGCCTTAAGTCTTCTCATTTGCAAATGGAAGAAGGTAAAACATAGATTCTAAAAAGGTTCTTTTTAGTGTTGAGTTTGATGAAGTGGTAGTGGCAGGGACTTAGAAGACCTGGCTTGGATATTGCTTGGGTGCATTTCTATATTAATATAAAGGTAATATGCAAATTAGTCACGACGCCCTCACAACCCCAACAGAATATGCAAATTAGTTATGACCAGTATACAAATTGACCATCACTCCAACACACAAGATGGCCACCCCCATGTGGTCAAAGATGGCCGGCAGGGGAGGGCAGTTGTGGGCTATTGGGCCTGCAGGGGAGCAGTTAGGCGTCCATCAGGCTCGCAGGGGAGTGGATAGGGAGTGATCAGGCAGTCTGGCAGGGGAGCTGTTGGGAGCCAGCAGTCCTGGATTGTGAGAGGGATGTCTGACTGCCCGTTTAGGCCCTATCCCTCAAGGGGGTCCCAGATTGGAGAGGGTGCAGGCTGGGCTGAGGGACACCCTCCCCCCACAATGCATGAATTTCATGCACTGGACCTCTAGTTTATAATAGGTTTGGCTGTGTTGCTCTACATTCCTGATCCTTTGTCTCCTCGCCGATACAATGGGGATACCAATTTCCACCTGGCAGCGTGGTCCCCGGGATTGAGACGGTGTGTATAAAGGTGTAGATAGAGGCCTGCATGCTAGATCCCGTCTCCCCCCCGTGCGCTGGCAGCCAACTCCGACGGATTAGTGTGCTGTTTCTTACTGAAGCCAGGGCTCGGCAAATCCTTCCTTAAAATGTCCTAAGCCATCATCAGCAACTGGCTGGAGGTGACAAGGGATATAAATCCTATTTACTACCCTTGCAATAGATAGTAATCAAAGAAATACTACCACCCCTAATGTGTTGTGTGGGTTTGTGTCTTTTTCCATGAAATAATTTTTAAAGAAGCCACTCTGGCAGTTATAAACTACTGTATTTTCCGGCGTATCAGACGACTTTTTAACCCAGGAAAATCTCAAAAATCTTCTCAAATAACGAGAAGGCTAGTGAGAGAAGTGACCCAACTACCTCCTCTACTTTCTCCCTCTACCATTTCTACCATTTCAGCAGTTTTGTCTTGACTTTTGAGAAAATTTTCCTGGATTAAAAAGTCGTCTTATATGCCTGAAAATAACGATAGTCTTGGTAAACATTTAGACATGATATGGAAAGATGAGAGTTTCCCTTTGACACTGGAAGCTGTGTCTCACGAAAAACACTTTCACATTCTGTCCCTGTTTACTTAAGTAGCACATATTCTAAATCTCCCTTTGGAGTAGGCAAGTTTACTACCTAATCTAATAAAAGAGTAATATTGAAATTGACCGTTTCTTTGGGATGCCTAAGCCACGCCCACCAGCCAGTCAGAGCTGCTGTATGCAAATTAACCCAGCCGAGATGGAGACTGGCAGTCACGGAGCTAGAGTAAACAGGAGGCTTCTGTTGCACCAGGAGTAAACTGTCTGCCTAGGCCGACTGGTCTTCTCCCGGCTCAGGCAACATAGTTACAATTATACAAGCCACGGAGCTGAAGCAAACAGGAGGCTTCTGTTGCACCAGTGATGGAGGAAACTGTCTGCCTACGCTGGCTGGGCATCTACTAAGGGAACATTCTTTCAATAATAGAAGCCACAGAGCTGAAGCAAACAGGAGGCTTCATTGCCTGACTAGGCCTCCGCTCAAGGCAACAAAGTTTCAATTGTAGAAGATAAATAAACCCCAGAAACGTGGTTCCAGCCAGCCTCGCTGGGATGTTGGGTCAATGGGAGCTGTGGGCAGCCTGAAAAAGGCCCTCATACCCTCACCCAGGCTGCCCACAGTCCTGAAAATGGCTCTCAGCTCCTCACCCAGACTGGCCACACCCCCATGGGGTGAGGGTCCCCACTGGGGGCCTTGGCTAGCCTGTAAACAGCCATCAGCCCCTCAGCCAGGCTTGCCAGGCACACCAGCAGGTGGACATCCCCTGAGGGGTCCCAGACTATGAGAGGGCACAGGCCGGGCTGAGGGTCCCCCCCAAGTGCACAAATTTTTGTGCACCAGGCCCCTAGTCTGAAATAAAAAAAGACTCTGAGTAGCTGAAGCAATCCTGAGAAAGGAAAACAAAGTTGGAGGGATCACAATACCAGACATCAAGCTATGTTACCAAGCCATGGTTCTCAAAACTGGCTGGTACTGGCACAAGAACAGACATATAAACCAATGGAATAGAGTAGAGAACCCAGAAATTGACCCAAGCCATTATGCTCAATTAATATTTGACAAAGGCAAGAGCATACAATGGAGTCAAGACAATTTCTTCAATAAATGGTGCTGGGTCAGATACATGCAAAAAAAATGAAACTAGATCAACAACTTATACTCTTCACAAAAACAAACTCAAAATGGTTAAAGGACTTAAATGTAAGGCGAGAGACCATAAAAATCTTAGAAGACTCCATAGGCAGCAAAATATCAGACATATGTTGTAATATCTTTACCAATACAGCTCCTAGGGCAGTGAAAACTAAAGAGAAAATAAACAAATGGGATTACATCAAAATAAAAAGCTGCACAGAAAAAGAAACCCATCAACAAAACAGCAAGAAAGCCCTCTGCGTGGGAGAACATATTTGCCAATGCTGTTTCAGATAAGGGTTTAATATCCAAAATTTACAGGGAACTCATACAACTTAACAAAAGGAAGCTAAACAATCCAATAAAGAAATGGGCAAAGGACCTAAGTAGACACTTTTTGAAAGAGGACATTCAGAAGGCCAAGAGACATATGAAAACATGCTCAAAGTCACTAGTCATCTGAGAGATGCAAATCAAAACAACACTGAGGTACCATCTCACTCCTGTCAGACTGGCAATCTTAAATTCCTCTGCTTAACCCAAATGAAAGGTTATCTAACTTGTGTAAGCCATGCTTCAATTTTTTCTTTTCTTTTTACATAGTAACCTATTTAAGATTTTAAAACCTTAAGATTGCAAATCAAATTGCATTACCTGTTTGAATTCTTTGTTATTATTTTATGCAAATATACCTAGCAGGCACCGAGTATGGAGACTGGTCATTCCATAGATGGTTGCTAATAGAGGGCAGGTGGCCTAAAGGCAAAGAGGCAGGGATAAGAAAGGGCCTAGAGGGTAGGATGTCTGCTGGCAGGTGTGTTTGACCTGGTAGGAGTGCTGGCTGTGGCCCCTTCTTTCTGTCCCATGGGAGGTATGTCTGGCAAATCACAGTGCCGAGCAGTGAGCTCAGAACTGGCAGTGTTGGGACTTGCTTGCAAATCCTGAGGGATCATTGGCTTTGGAAAAAGCTACTGGGCTTAGATGGAACTTTTTCTAAGCCAAAGATGTTCTGCTTGGATTTACAGAGAGCAAAGAATCCACTAGTTGCAAATATTTTAGAGAAGAATGAATGCTCCTGAAGAGTATGAGATTTGAAGGACGCATGGTGAAGACTCTTGGTCATAGCAGGGTGGGTTGGCTCATAGTTACTTTCCTGAAGGTGACAGCCTTGTCACTCACACTGACTGTGGTGTCTTCCACCTTAGAAAGCTTGCCTTCTAAGCTGGGCAGCTTTGTCTTTCTCATCTTTGTATCTTCAGTACTTAGCACGGCGATTAGCAGGTGATGGGTGCTGGATTATGATCTGCTGAACTGATCTAGACTAACCTGAGGGCTGGCTGTGGATCCATGGCTCTCCATTGTGCTGGGAGTGGTGAGAGCTGATTCTCCACCCATAAGCCTGGGTTTATGTGTCTCTGGAGCTTTGGATGGTGGCCCAGGAGCTGAAGAAGCAGCTTTTATTGGAGTGTCAGTGTAGTTTAATGAGCGTCAGTGAGAGGCGAGGGCTGAGGGGCCTTCAACGTTTTGAAGTAGATTTGTCTCTCCCAGAAGTAGGCATTGCTCATTTAGGAAAGAGGTTACCTTGGGAGGCAGCATGCTGGGAGACAGCAGGGAACTAGGCCCTCCCCTTGCAAACTTTCCATAAGATCTGAAATGCTCCCCTTGGCTTCACAGAGATTCCCTTGGCATTCTTGTGATGTATGGACTGCTTAGGCCAAGGATGGCTTATTTCCTTTTTCTGATAAAGGAAGTCTGGCCAGGACTGTGCTGTGTGATTTGGCCAAGAAAACAATGGCATTGTTTTCTTGGGAGGCACATGGACAAGGCTGGGCAGTGGTATTTCAGGCCAATTGGAGAAGATAAAAAATAGATGTTTTATTATAAACACACTAGAGACCTGGTGCTTGAAATTTGTGCACTTGAGGGGGGGGTGTGTCCCTCAGCCTGACTGTGAGAGGGCACAGGCCAAGCCGAGGGACCCCACCAATGCACAATCGGGACTGGGAGGGACGCTGGAGGTTGGCCAGCTGGGGAGGGAGAGTGGGAGGGCTCCAGGGTGTGTCTAGCCCTCTCGCTTAGTCCCAATTGGCCGGACCCCAGCAGCAAGCTAACCTACCAGTGGGAATTGTCTGTCCCCTGGTGGTCAGTGAATGTCATAGCGAGCAGTTGAGTTGCCTTAGCATATCATTAGCATATACGTTTTGATTGGTTGAGTGGCTGACTAGATGACCAGACGCTTAGTATATTAGGCTTTTATTATGTAGGATAGGATGAAGCAGAATATTTCATTTCAGTGTTTCTGTCTTCATGAAGTATAAACTAAGTAACAAATAATTGCCTGACCTGCAAATTGTTGGTTTCAAAGGCAACTTTTGAATGCTCTGCGTTTCAATGAAAAACGAAGTCTCTGAATTAATACTGGCCACCCCCAAATTTGGTTTCCGTATATGAGCTTAGCTGTACCTAATGCAATGCCAGTCTAATCACAAGGAAAGTTGCTAGAATAACTCTGCAAGCTTATCTTAATTCTGTTACCCTTTTGAACCTTGCAGGTACGACAGTGCCAGCCCACAGGGCCATCCTGGTGGCTCGGTGTGAGGTGATGGCAGCCATGTTCAATGGCAATTATATGGAAGCAAAGAGTGTTCTGATTCCAGTCTATGGTGTTTCCAAAGAGACGTTTTTGTCATTCTTAGAGTACTTATACACAGACTCCTGTTGCCCAGGTGAGCAGTATAAATGTTAGGTAATATCTGACAATTCTCTCTTTTAGAAATGTCATCCATTTAAATAAATTGCTTTCTGTGAAATCTGTTTTCTCTTAAGGCTTATCAAACGTGACGTCATGGAAAGTGCTAAGCAGGTGGAGGTAGTGTTGGGACAACAATGATTTTTCAATCAGTTCAAGTGGAAGAGCAGTGATTGGGTACCTCTTATGGGCTCTGAGTCTGACATAAGTTCAGGTGTCCCAGGGTGTCCCAGCCAGCACTAACAGTGTGGTGGCACTGTGGGCAGTCTAGACATGGAGGTGTCTTTCAGATTTGGAAGATATCCCGTGTTTGTTATTGTTTATGTTATATTGATACTGGCAAATATGTATACTAAATAAAAACTTGGCCAGATTTGAAATAATAAGAAAATTTTGTTTCTCAATCATCCCCTCACTAGAGTAATTGATGCTTTGATTTTTAGGTTTTATCCTATTAATTAGAACAAATGCTCAGAGAAGCATTAATAACTGTAGGACAAAGCACTTTACAAATTGGTAAAAGGTGTAGGGGAACATGGGTCAGAATGAATAATCTAAAGTTAAGGTAGACACTGGAATGTTTACATGGGGACAGTCACAGAAAGAAAGGCAATCTGTTCATTATGTTAAATATCGTGCACAGCATTCTTGGTTCCTAACTATAAAAGCATGTAAGGCATTTAAGGAGGGATAAGAGACTTACATCAAAAATCAGATTTACAAGGAAGTGTTAAGACAACAACCAGGGTAATGGCCAGGGTTGGGGGAGAAGGCTGTGGGGAGTTATTGTTTGTGGACACAGAGTTTCAGTTTAGAATGATGTCAGAGTTCGGGAGATGGATAGTGGTGATGGTTGCACAGCAATGTGAATGGACTTAATACCAGTGAACTGCACACTTAAAAATGGCTGATAGTAGGGTGGGGGGGATTGAAGGAAGGTGGTCAGTAAGTTCTAGAAATGTACAACATGACTGTAGCGAACACTGCTGCATGATATATAGGCAAATCTTTAAGATTGTAGGTCCCAAGTATTCTCATCACAAGAACATTTTTTTTTATTGTATCTATAATGAGATAATGGATATTACGTAAACCTACTGTGGTAATCATTTTGCAGTATATGTGAGTCAAACCATAGTGCTGTACCTCTTAAGCAGTGATGTATGTCAATTATTTCTGTAAAACTGGAAGAATGGTAAATTTAATGTTTATTTTACTACAGTTAAAACAAACAAACCTGGAACTACAGCCAGGAGGAGAAAAATTGCAAGGATTTAGGTGAGGGAGCAGAAGGAATTATCCTGTAGCTCTGAACTTGATTATTAAGGGCAATTATAGAATCTCATGTCTGGATGATTAAAAAACAAAAACAACACATAGATTCTCTTCTGAGTATGAAGGCTTAAATTAATTCCTTTTTTTAAATGGAGTTTAGAACACGGACTTCTTCAAGGTTTTCTCTATTCTGCATTGAATGGTAGAGTCAGCATTTTCCGTTAGTTTTGGGCCATAAAATAAATGGTTTTATTGTCCGTTTTATTTTCTTTCTCTCCTTGCATCAGCTGGCATTTTCCAGGCCATGTGTCTCCTCATCTGTGCTGAGATGTACCAGGTGTCCAGACTGCAGCACATCTGTGAGCTGTTCATCATTACCCAACTGCAGAGCATGCCCAGCAGGGAGCTGGCTTCCATGAACCTCGATGTAGTTGACCTGCTCAAGAAAGCCAAGGTAACTGGCCTGTGTGTCTGCTTATTTCAGTTTTTAAAAATCTTCTTGAGAGATATGTTCATACCTGTCCTAGTTTGGAAGTTTGGCTAAATGAGGCTAAAGTGCCCTCACAACAGTTTCTGTGGGCAGGTAATTTTGGAGATAGAGTTTCTGAGCAGTTCCTTTCTAGGGAGGTAGAATTTGCTGATGAGGAACTTTTCAACTGAATGGTGGCCATTATTAGAGTCATGGACTGTGGCGCAGTAATGTGTCATTTAGGCATCATAGGAAATAAAATTTACATTGCATTTCCCCAAAACGATCATACTGTAGGGTTCTTGAAAGGAAAATGACAGGATTGGTCCCTGCAAACCGGTAGGATGATCAGGCTGAACTCATTTATCTGCTCATCCATTCATTCACTCTATGAACCTGCTTTGAAGTTACAGTTGTTTGTAGGAAGCATAGGTGTACTTCATTAATCCTTTCAAACCTCCTTTTGTTGCTATGTCTCACAGTATTGGGAATATGTTTAGTAAGACTGTTTGAATTGAGTACCACTGCAGTACACCTACTCTCTCCTCAGAATTTCTTGCCTCTTGTAAGCTCAGGACCCTTTTGTTTTTAATGATTGTGTTGCTGCACATTCTAAGGAACAGGTAGATTTTACACAGTCAACTTTCTGTGACTAATAGTAGTTACACAGACCTTGGAATATGAACCTGCCAAAGGACCAGGCTAGGTCTGTAAATAAACTAGGTCTGCTTTCTTGAATTCTGCTTCTGGTACTCTCACCTATTGTCCTAGTCAGTCATTTACCATCTCCTTATTCCCACTCTCTTTTAATATGTTGTTGGTTTTCGTTTATTGGTATCAGCGAGGAAGGGAGAGAGAGAGAGAGAGAGAGATAGAAACATCAATGATGAGAGAGAATCGTGGATCAGCTGACTCCTGCACGTCCCACACTGGGGCTCGAGCCCGAAACTGGGGCATGTGCCCCAACCAGGAATCGAACCTTGATCTCCTGGTGCACAGGTTGACACTCAACCACTGAGCCACACTGGTCGGGCTCCCACTCTCTCTCTTTTATCTCTGGGAGCAAGAAGTTTATGCAGATGGGTCGTCCAGGCCATTGTACCATTTCACCCCCTTCCTGGTACAGTTTCAGAGCCCGCAGCAGTCATGCACACAGTGATGAGTATTGACCTTGCAGTAAACTGAAACTTCTAGGTCTTTTTCACAGGTATATATTGGATCCATCATTACAGACTATCAGAACTTAGTAAAATATTATCCGGCATACAATGTATTGGCTATTCCTATCAACTTTGACATCCAGAATTAGAAAAATATGATGAATTTGTCTTCATCCAAGTTCCTGAAATAGAACCACATAATGCGCAAAAGACAGACTCAGCTAAATGTGTGCTGTGGTGAATTCATTAGTCAACATGTATTTCTAGGCATAGAATGGAATTCATTCAAAGCATCATGTCTTCTTTACTCTCTTTAACTATTTTGGAGTTCTTTTCTTTCATAATCAAATCTTAAGATCGTACATAGTTAATATTAGAAATAAACACAAATATTAAAAAATTGAGTAACCCTGATCGCTCTTGTTTGTAATTTATTTACAGTGAGCTTGGGATAAATAGCTACCCTCTAGATTTAATTTAAAAATGCACTTTTATCCTGTCTAGTGTTTTCACAATCTCAGTTCATTTTTGATGTATCATTTTCAGACTATTCTAACAAGTCTGTCATACTTTAAAAAACTGGATACGAGTTCCTCTTTCCTTATCTTGTAGTATCCTTTCTTATTAATGAGAAAGAGAGAGAGAGAGAGAGAGAGAGAGAGAGAGAGAGAGAGAGAGAGAGAGAAACATCAATTTATTGTTCCACTTATTTATGCATTCATTGTTTGATTCTTGTATGTGCCCTGACCAGGGATTGAACCTGCAACCTTGGCATATTGGGATGACGCTCTAACCAACTGAGCTACCTGTCCTGGGCCTCTTGTAATATCCTTTTAACTAGATAGTTTATACATAAGAGAATTTCCAGTATGATTGCATTGATTTCCTTTAAGTGCACATACACATATACAAACACACATACACACACCTCACCAGCATCATTTATGATTGCATTGTCATAAATTCTTCCTGGTCTATTTCCCCCAACTGTGTGGTTTCTGTTTATGTGATTATACTTATTTTTCTTTTGAATTTTAAAATTCTGAAATAATTCTTTTTTAATTTTACTGTTTCTTAGGATATTTCTCTTTGCTAAGATTAAGCCTGTGTTTATCAGTTTTCCTCTAGTCTATTCCTGATGGTCCCTAGTTTAGAATTATGGGTCCCAGATAACAGGATAATTTTCTCCCTAAGTTCTCTTTGAAGTTCCTAGTTTGAGGTTCTACTTCACTAGCCAGTTCATCCTATAGTCAGAATTTAGTTAACCTTATCCTCATTGTTTCTCTGACTTCTTAGTAATTGAAATTTCTAATCTTTTCATCATCTCTGCCAGCTGTGAACTGTGTGTCAGGAAAGCATCATTCATACCTTCAATATAGATTAGAATTTTTGGTATTTTCTCATTTCTACTTCCACTTGTCCCTAAACTCTCTCAAATCTTTACCTTGTTTCCACTTTTTAGGTCCATATAGTTTCATCAAGTTGAACTCTTAACATATAACACGGGCTTCTTTCTCGTAATCGACCAGTTCCTTTGGATTGAGGTAGAGATTTCCTTATCTCTACTCCACTTTTTACCCTTTCTAGCCAAACTTTGTGATTTCTGTGAAGTCCTGTTTACTCTCATATTAAAGTTTTAAACTCAACTTCTTTATAATCTGTGCATATTAATATTTGGCTGCTTCGGGCCATCAGTTTTGTTTCTGACCTTTTTCTGGTGAGTTTCTAGGTATTTTTCTGCACCATTATTATTCTTTACAGAGTTGTTAAATGCTAAAGCATTTGGTTTACAGGTGTGTTGTTTTTTTAATGCCTGTTCTTTTTTATTCTTTTGTTTATTTAAGTTTAAACCTATTTTCTCAGTTCAGCACACATTTTTGCCCACAAGTAGTTTATAGGATTCCATCTCTTGCCAAGAGCCCACACTTAAAATTTCAGTCAAAAATAAAATTCTGCATTTGAATTATGTTTTTGTAGGCAGCTGTTTATTTCTGCGATTTTCGTTCTCTTTCAAAGTCACAGCCATTAGCAGTATTCTGAACTCTGTTGGTAAGTTAGTTGCTCTGGTTAATCATCTAATAGTGTTGGTGACTACATGTCCTTTTCTTAGCTACATGTTCTTTTTCATAGCTACATGTTCTTTTTCTTTTTTTTTAAATCTTTATTGTTCAGATTATTACAGTTGTTCTTCTTTTTTCCCCCCATAGCTCCCCTCCTCCCAGTTCCCACCCATCCTTTGTCCTTACCCATCCCCCCAACCCCCCGCTATTCTCATCCATAGGTGTACGATTATTGTCCAATCTCTTCCCGTACCCCCAACACCCTTTACCCCCTGAAAATTGTCAGTCCACTCCCTTTCTATGCCTCTGATTCTATTCTATTCACCAGTTTATTCTGTTCATCAGATTTTTTATTCACTTGATTTTTAGATTCACTTGTTGATAGATATGCATTTGTTGTCCATAATTTTTATCTTTACTTTTTCTTCTTCCTCTTCTCAAAGGATACCTTTCAGCATTTCATATAATATTGGTTGGGTGGTGATGAACTCCTTTAGCTTTTTTTTATCTGTGAAGCGCTTTATCTGACCTTCAATTCTGAATGATAGCTTTGCTGGGTAAAGTAATTTTGGTTGTAGGTCCTTGCTATTCATCACTTTGAATATTTCTTGCTACTCTCTTCTGGCCTAAAGAGTTTCTGTTGAGAAATCGGCTGACAGTTGTATGGGTGTCCCCTTGTAGGTAACTAACTGCTTTTCTCTTGCTGCTTTTAAGATTCTCTCCTTGTCTTTTGCTCTTGGCATTTTAATTATGATGTGTCTTGGTGTGGTCCTCTTTGGATTCCTTTTGTTTGGGATTCTCTGCACTTCCTGGACTTGGAAGTCTATTTCTTTTACCAGGTAGGGGAAGCTTTCTGTCATTATATCTTCAAATAGGTTTTCAATATCTTGCGCTCTCTCTTCTTCTGGCACCCCTATAATTCTGATGTTGGTATGCTTGAAGTTGTCCCAGAGGCTCCTTACACTATCTTCATACTTTTGGATTCTTTTTTCTTTTTGCTTTTCCAATTGGGTGTTTTTTTTTTGCTTCTTCGCATTTCCAATCTTTGACTTGATTCTTGCAGTCCTGTAGTCTGCTGCTGGATCTCTGTATATTATTCTTTATTTCAGTCAGTGTATGCTTAATTTCTAGCTGGTCCTTTTTCGTAACCTTGAGGGTCTCACTAAATTTATCAGCAGTCTCCAGAAAATTATTGAAAAACCTTATAACCGTGGTTTTGAACTCTATATCCAGTCGTTTGCCTTCCTCCATTTCTGTCATTTGTGACCTGTTTCTTTGTCTCCGCATTTTGGCTGCTTCCCTGGGTTGATAGAGTAGCTTTCTGTGTTAGGTGATCACTTGAGAGGAATTGACGTCCAAGCCACTTGGTTATGAGAGTCAGCTGTGTCTACATGGGAGAACTTCTGTGCTAGAGACACCCTTATGGAGCAAGAGTTGTTTTTTGGGGGCTTTGGTGCTCACTGAGTGTGTCCCTTGTGAATCTGAGGAGTTGTATTTAGGATGGTCCCACTCTGACCACTGGGTAAACTGGCTCTTGTATCTTTAAGGAGGTGCTATTTTAGCCTTTGCTTGAGGCTACTCAGCCTTTTATATGCAAAAGCCTCTGCCCTCGGCTTTGGAGGGGCGGGGCCTTGGGGAGTCAGCTATGGCTGATTCTCAGCCCTGCACTAAGAGACACTGGGTCTCTGTGTCCCACGGTAATCGCTGCAAGCAATGAACGCCGAGAGAAACCCGCTTTGGATTTCCTCCCGGTGCCAGTCAGTCCCACTTCTCCAGGTATGCATCTGGGTCCCCAGAAACTCGCCTGGAACTGGAGTTCAGAGCCGCCAGGAGCTTGTGGCTCCCTCCAGATTGAAAAAGAACCGGTTCTCTGGTGCCAGCCCTCTCCCTGAGCCCCACGCTCACACCTCTGTACCTCCGTACCTTGCTTCTGCACCTCCTCCGAGTCTCAGTCTCTTTCTAGTTGTAGAATTTTCACTCAGCCAGCCTTCCTGTGGGTCTGGGTGGTGTCCATTTTTTCTTTTCGTTGTGATTTTGAAATAGTTGTGCACAGCCGCAGTTCCGGTGTTTCCCTATGCCGCCATCTTGATTTCTCTAGCTACATGTTCTTCCTCTATTTCCTTCAGATCATTCACATTCATCTGCTAAAATACAAGGTGAAAAAAAAGATTGTTAAAATCTGATGTGGGATTAGATGAACTATAAAGTTTCATACAACTCAGAAGTTCTGTTGTTTAATAAGAATCAGAGAGACTTATAAATTAAATGTTAAAACATATTCTCACATTATAACTTTTTAAAAGAGCAGTACTTGAGTTTCTTCCTTAAGATTTGAGATTACAAATCTTTCTTCAATTTAGTATTACTTATTTTTACATATTTTTGATTGTCCTTAACAGAACTATATATAGCCTAAAAGTGGAAACAACCTAAATGTCCATCAACAAATGAAAGAATAAATGAAGTGTGGTATGTACATAACAATAGAGTATTACTCATCCTTAAAAAGAATAAAATTTTAATATATGCTGCAACATGGATGAACCTGGAGACATTATGCTAAATAAAATAAACCAGGCAGAAAAAGGACAAATACTTTATAACTTAACTTATATGAGGTACCTGGAATTGTCAAATTCATAAAGGCAAAATAAAATAGTGATTACCAGGGACTGGGGCTAAGGGGAATGGGGACTTATTATTTAATGGATTTAGGATAATAAAAAGTTCTGAAAATAGATAGTGGTGATGGTTGCACTTAAAAATGGTAAATTTTATGTATAATTTACCATAATAATAATAATAATAATAATAAAAAGAACTATGTTCATATATCCAAGGTTCCTGCCATTAAGTTACCACACTCTGAATTGAGTGGTTAGATACATCAGTGAGTGTCACTGGATTGGCACCAATGTGATGATGTCATGGCTAAGTTGCTCAGAGTTCCCCCTCCATTAGCTATTGAAACAGAATGAGAAATATGTTGGGAATCCTGCTCAGTGTAACAGTACATCTGAGTTAAAAGCAACTATTCAAACATAACCTTCTCATGGAAATACTTACACATTGCTACCATAATCTTCGGTTGATGACACTTCCTCCTCTAAATAACTTTTAGTTTGCTCCTCAGATGAATTTCTTTAGATATGGCCGAGTATATACCTTTCCTGGCTATAATCTTGCACAGATACAAGTGCAGTTAGTGAAGGCCATGACCTTCAATTGAAAGCTTAAACTAAATCTTCAAGAACCTCAAATAGCCTTTGTGAACCACAGATGCAACCATACATCTGCTTAAAGATATTCAGCCACTGCAGCAGCAGTAACTTGCTATTTATTTGATTTGGTTTCTTCATTGATGTGATTTTATTATTATTAATGCCCTTTTCCTTTCTGCTGTCAGAGTAGGCTGAAGGCTGCATCATATGTGCAGACACATTAAAGATGGATTGGGGCTCTCCATGGGTTCTCCAGACCATTGTCTCGTAATCTAATCATCGTATTGAAGGTCATTATTTACAGTACTGTTTCACTTTCCATTTCTCTTGCAGTTTCACCACTCTGATTGCCTTTCAACCTGGCTACTTCATTTCATTGCCACTAACTACCTCATCTTCAGTCAGAAGCCTGAATTTCAGGATCTTTCAGGTAGATTGCAATTATTGTGTTGAAAGAAAACTTTATGCTCTTTGTTCTTAGGTTTGAAATGTAATTTATAGGAGTAGTAGTTTTTGAAAATTAAAAAATCAATGTAATACATTCCTTTTAAATATGCAGTATGTTCATTAAGGACACTTGACGTAAGTAGCTTGACCTGTGTTACACAAGAAGTTTTCAAATGATTGTTTTATAGTTCCCGTCTTTTTTTTTTTTTTAATATATTTTACTGATTTTTTACAGCGAGGAGGGGAGAGAGATAGAGAGTTAGAAACATCGATGAGAGAGAAACATCGAAGAGCTGCCTCCTGCACACCCCCTACTGGGGATGTGCCCGCAACCAAGGTACATGCCCTTGACCGGAATCGAACCTGGGACCTTTCAGTCTGCAGGCCGACGCTCTATCCACTGAGCCAAACCGGTCAGGGCGCTCCCGTCATTTTTAAATGCATTTTTTCCCTGAAGTGTAGTGATAAAGTGGCCTCTGGTGGCATTTGGTTTTGATAAACAAGATCTTGGTTTTAACCACCCAAGTCAAGCAAAATTTAAACAGTATTGACTGAAAAAGTTTTTTAATATAAGAATTGTATATATTGTGTGTTATTTATAATATATAGTTCTGTTGTACTAATACCTATATCTATTAAGTTTATCTATATAGGATTTCACTGTGTTACCTGGGAGTAGTCATTTTTTTATTGATCAAAGAGTGTTGCGAACTTAATGTGCAGAGAAAGTATGATTTTTAAGATACATTATAAAAATTAAAACCAATCAAAGGTTGAACTTCTCGGTGTTACATAAGAGGAAAGAAAATGAAAATAGACTAGTTATCAGAGTAGATGATTACTTAGATACAGTGGTTTGCTCACATTATTACCTAGAATAGACTCGAGGAATAATCAGATGAAAAGGAAATTAAAGATCACCTAATCAAGTAGTCTCAAACTCTAAGCAGAGAACTCTCCCTGGAGGTGCTTGACAGTCTTCTGAGGTGAGGTGGACAGTGGGGAGGGAGAGAGGAAGAGGAGGGAGCCAAGAGGAGTAGAGGGAAACCAGGCTACGTTTGTGCTTCTTGGATATTTTCCTCCCACCTTCAACCAGAGTGATGCCACTTTCATCTGCTTTGTATCTTAGCCTTCTTCATAAAATGGTACTTGAATAAGAGAATCTGCTGCTAAAACAAAGTGAAAGTGCCTGCTTTCATTCAGCTACTTGTACAATTAAGTAAACTGAGAAATAGTCAGTTTTAGGCAGACGCCTTGACAGACATTCATAGCCAGACAACCAATACTGAATGGCCAGTGGAAGCCTCTTTATGTAGAATTCAACTCTTAGTGCTGTAGAGTAACAAAATAAATTAAAGCAGCATGACATAAACCATCTACTTTGTTCAAGAAAGAAACAAAAAGTACATTCTGCTTGCTGTTAGTATAGACATTCTTATACAGTTATTTGTTCAGAAGTCAATTAAAATGAAATGAATAAACATTTTGATTTTCGAACTACCTTCATTATGCTTTCTTAGGTCACCTTCACTTATAAACAAAAATAAGGTTTATTTTTTGCTTACTATATTGTATAAATGCATGATACACATGGAGAATGCTATTACAACCTAGGAGAAAGATGCTCTGTAAATCCTTTGAGTTATTAATTTTTATTTTATTTTATTACTTACACAACTAGAGGCCTGGTGTACGAAATTCGTGCATGGGGCGAAGGGGAGGGCAGGCGGGGAGGTCCCTCAGCCCAACCTGCACCCTCTCCAATTTGGGAGCCCTCAGTGGATGTGCTACTGACGGCTTGGGCCCACTCCAAGTTGTTCTCTGCTCTCTGTGGGACCTCTCTGCTCCACACCTTGGGGATTGGCAAGCAGGCCCTGCTGGGTGCTGCCTGCGGGTCCTGATTGCCTACTCCCCGGTCGCCACAACCACCCAGCAGGCTGCCTGTGGGTCCCGATTGCCTGCTCACGGGTCACCACCGCCACTGCCCAGCAGGCCCTGCTGGTGCTGCCTGCTGCCCCCCTTGCCTGCTGGGCTCACATTGCCGGGGTGACACTGCCAGCGTCCTCCCAGCCACAATGGGTGCCGCCATCTTTGTTTTGGAGTGACAGTTAATTTGCATATTACTCTTTTATTAGATAGGATTACCTATAAAAGATACATGATCTCCTGGTATAGTGAAAAGCTGGTCCCGGGGGTGTAGTTTGAAAAGGCGGGGTAAGAAGGTGAGGCTGCGTCAGTGATTTTCTGTGTTCCTTTGATGGGAATGAAAGGGTGTCACACATGTTCTCGATCCGTGGTGCCTGCTTATGTCCAGGGCCTGCAGGGATCCTCCTGTTGGGCAGGAAAACCCCCTGTGGATAAGGGAGAATTTGATAGTCTAAATAGATGGTCACAAACTGGTAGTCTGTTTGGACCACATGATTTTTTGCTTGTTTGTTTTAAATTGAGTGTCAACATTTAAAAATTGTAACATGTTACATTTTTAAAAATATCTAAAATTTTGGCTACTTTGGCCCATCTGCCCTCACAACAACCACCCAGAACTGAGCAGTAGCTGCCGATTTAAAGGCCGTGTCTTCCCGAGTGTCACAGTCACCTCTCTATTGCCTTACACCTGGCCCACTTCACAGTGTCACTTTAAGTTCAAAGGGTTCTTGTCACAATCACTTCAGAGCTTTCTTAAAGAATTGCCTTATTTTAGTTTCAGAAATTATCAAATTATTACTGGAATTCTGCAAATGGTTTTAACTGAGAATTTTTTTTATTTAGGGGTGTTTAGAAATTGAAAGGTGAGACTGGAAAAGATCTCTTGCCAATTCTAGCACTAATGCACCAGAACTCAGTGAAATATCTCATTAAATATTAGACATTTTATAGACTGGACTCATGAAAGCAAACAGCAGTGGATAGGAATATGTTACCTTTGGTATTTATAGAGCCATTATTCTCACAGCTAGTTTAATCTAGCTGAATATTGTGTCATGTATTTTACTAGAGGCCCAGTGCATGAAATTCGTACAAGAGTAGGCCTTCGCAGCTGCAGCTGCCTTGATCCTCCCTCATAACCATTCCCTTGCAGCTGCGGGCAGCTGCCTGGATCCCTCCCTCACAACTGTGGTGACTCCTACCACCACCACTGCACTCACCAGCCATGAGCCCATCTCAGGGCTTCTGGCTGAGCCATGCTCCCCGGTGGGAGCACACTGACCACCAGGGGGAAGCACTGGGATTGAGCGTCTGCCCCCTAGTGGTCAGTGTACATCATAGTGACCGGTCATTCCCCCATTTGGTCGATTTGCATATTAGCTTTTTATTATATAGGATAACTGAGGATTAACAGATGTTTGAGGCAATGTCCAACCTGTAAGATAGATACCCAAACTGAGACACACATGAATAAAAACAAAAGAGAAGTGAATAGGAAAAACCTACAGTCTTTCTACCTGGGGGTTCCTTTCCTGTGAGTCTTTATCCCATGTGTCTCCTTTACTACTCACACAAAACACTTCACTTTTGACACTTCTGATCACTAAATGTGTGGGGTTTTATACAACCCACACCAAAGCAGTTCTCCCACACCACCAGCTATGACCTGGTGATAGTGAGAGTGCCAGATGCCACAGGTTAGGGGCTCAGTCCCTCAAGACCATCCCCCACCCCACTTTAGACACCAGTCCAAGTCCAGTATTTCTGAGCAACTGGTATAGATCAGAGGTTCCAGTGACCCCCTTTATGGGTTCAGTTAACTTCCTAGATCGGCTCACACAAGGCAGGGACGCACTTAAGTTTACCAGTTTATTAGAGGAAACAGATGAATAGCTAGGTGAAGAGATACATAGGGTGAGGTCTGGGCGGTCCGGAGTGCAGGAGCTCATGTCCAATGGAATTGGAGTATATCACCCTCCTGGCACGTGGATGTGTTCACGAACTGGAAGCTCCCTGAACCTCATACTTTTGGGATTTTTAAGGACACTTCACTTATGTAGGTATGATTGGTCGTCAACTCCATTTTCTTAAGAGACTGGTGAGAGTTGGAAGGGGGGACTCTGAAAGTCCACACTTATTTTTTTTTTAATATATTTTTATTGATATCAAAGAGGAAGGGAGAGAGAAATAGAAACATCAGTGATGAGAGAGAATCATTGATCCCCTGCTGGGGATCAGGCCCGCAACCTGGGCATGTGCCCTTGACTGGAATTGAACCCGGGACCTTTCAGTCCGAAGGCCGATGCTCTATCCACTGAGCCAAATCAGCTATGCCAAACTTCTAATCATGTCTTTTTGATGACCAGCCCTCATCAGGAGCCCACCCAGAATTGCCTAATAAGAATAAAAGACGATTCTACCACCCAGGAAATTACACGGGTTTCAGGAGCCTCTGTGTCAAGAACTGGGTGCAGAGACCAATATATATTTTCTATTACCTCACAAGAAGGAACTTAGAGGAATAAAGAGACATAAGGACACAAGGAGTAGAAGAAAAGAAACAAACAAAAACCTTTAAAATTAATATCCTCAAAGCATAAGAGGTAGGCAGCCATAAAAAGCAGGGATAGAAGGTTACAGTTGTAAAGACAGAAAGTAGAGTGGTGGTTTCCAGGGGCAGGCGGTGCAGGGACAGGGAGTTGTTTATTGGGCCCAGTTTCAGTTTTGCAAGCTGAAGAGTTCTGGGGCGTAGTTGTATGACAACATGGACATATTTAATTCCACTTAACATACACCGAGCACTTAAAAATGGTTGAGATGGTTCATTTTCTTTTATGTGTATTTTACCCCAATTTTCAAAAAAAGCAATACAAGAATAGGAAGTCATTTTTGGACATTACAAATATGATAGGAAAAAAACCCGAGTGAATAAAATAATCAAAAGTAATTATATCTCCCAGAAAGAAGGACAAAAAAAAAAACACAAAACTGGAAATAAAGGCTTAAAAAAAAAATGGAGGCTCAATCCAGCAAGTGAAATACCTGAATAATACAAGTTAGTACAGATAATACTAGTAAAAAAACAGTGGGGAAGAAATTAACAAGAAATAAAACAAAGAGTTATCCCAGTAGTGAAGGCCTTGAGACGGCAGATTGAAAAGACCTGCTAAGTGCTGTCTCCAGCATTCTGAGCCACATTTTCAACCTGGAGCTCCGTACCAAACCAGATTGCGAATTGTGTGTGAGGAGTTGAAAGACAAGCAAGGTCTCAGAAATGCCTGTGCAGAAGCTGAGAAAGGTTCTGTTCACCAAAACTAGAGAATCCACCAAGGGAAGGACCTGGTGTCAAGAGTGTATGGAGCAACAGGAAAGCGTGAAGCAGGCCTAGGAAGCAATAGGGTACGAGTTCGGGAGGAGAGGGTCTCCAGGCAGCACCCCAGCCCTGCGGGGATGGTGGGCTACCTGAGAACTCTGGTTTGGTGGGAGATAGAATGGAGGGGACTTTAAAGTGTTTGGGAGGTTGTGTTAGTTACATAGGGAAAAAGAAGCAATTACAGGAGGGGGTGGGGGAGCCCATTTTCATCTCCAGGAAAAAAACAAGTCATACCTTATATAATAAAAGGGTAATATGCAAATTGACCCTAAGAGCAGAACCACTGGGAATGACTGGTCACTATGACCACCAGGAGGCAGACGCTCAATGCAGGAGCTCCCCCTGGTGGTCAGTGCACTCCCACAGTGGGAGCTCTGCACAGCCACAAGCCAGGCTGACAGCTACCAGCACAGCAGAGGTGGCGGGAGCCTCTCCTGCCTCCTCAGCAGAGCTAAGGATGTCTGATTGCAGCTTAGGCCTGCTCCCTGCTGGCAAGTGGACATTCTCTGAGGGCCCCTGGGCTGCCATAGGGATGTCTGGCTGCCAGTTTAGACCCAATCCCCCAGGGAGTGGGCCTAAGCCAGCAGGTAGACATCTCCTGAGGGGTCCCAGATTGCTAGAGGGCACAGGCCAGGCTGAGGGACCCTCCCCTCCCCGCGAGTGCACAAATTTTTGTGCACTGGGCCTCTAGTATATATATATATTTTTTTTTTTTTAAAAAGAAAACATCAAATATTACCTGATAAAGTGATGGAAAGATGTATTCTGATGACTGAAATAACTAGAATTGTATTTAATGATTTTGGAAGGCTTGAGGGAAAAGTAGGGAGTATATAGAAGAGCTTAGATGTCATCCATTCAACAGGAAACCAGTAATTCATACCTAAACTCCATCCCAAATAAAATAATTCAATTAACTTTTTTTTCAAAAAATTTTAGTGGAAGAACGCAGTTTTGTTGAGAAGCACAGATGGCCATCGAATCTGTACTTGAAGCAGCTTGCGGAATACAGGAAGTATATTCACTCCCGGAAGTGTCGTTGCTTAGTCATGTGACCTGGCACTTTTATGTACACACACTTTAAAAATTATTACCATTATGAAGAATGGGATACCTCTGGGTACCAGTAAAATTCTTAAGACCGAAACATGGGCGTGAAAAAATGTGTATGGGTGTGGGGGGACCAGGGGGAAGTCACCATACAGCTTAATGTGTTTACCAGCTCTCCTTGAAAAAACTATGATTGTGATCTTAAAAGGGAACAAAATATTCCCCAGGCTAAATCTAAGGCTTCACATAGTGTATAAAACTGTTGTGCAGCTACTTACTTCCTTTAAGATGACCTGTTGCTTTGGCGATAATTAATACCTTTCCCAGTTAAGAAATGTTAAAATGTTTTAGAAATCATGTAGGATTAATACAGAAATTTCATCATGTCTGATTAATGGCTTTGTTAAAATTAGGGGCATATAAAGACCTAGTGTGACTATTTCTATAATGAAAAATCTAGGGGACAACTGATCAATCAGAGACTCTAGGAATCGAATTTTTCCTGACATTTTGAATGTGATGTGACACCTGTTTTCACATCAGTGTTTGAACCATCATGAAAAACAAATTCTATGTTTTGTCTGAACAACCCAAGTGAGCCCCCTTGTCTCTTCCCTGGGACTCAGATGAGGCAGGAAACCTAAGGCAGGATGGTTGTATGGCCAGGGCACTGTGCGGTCGTATAGGGTCAGAGCTTAGAAGGGCCGCTGCTTGGTTCCATCTTGAAATTCTTCACAGTAATGTTTGAAGAAAGGCCCTGCATTTTCACCTTGCGCTGGGCCTCCAAAATTATGTCTGCCTTGTAATGGATATGTACTATGTCTTCTTGCTCCAACATCATTGTTCCTGAAAGCAGAAAAGAGGCGCTGATAACGAGGGCAAGAGGGCAGGTGGGGGGTTCTGGGAGCTTTGGGGAAATCTGTTCCTCCCAGGGCCTCTGTGTCACCTCGACTAGCGAGTGAGAGATGCGTTGTTGTGTTCTCTGTAAGACACTCGCAGTCCTGGCTCTGTCCTAGATGAACCAACACTTTCTTGACCTTTCGTGGGACCAGAGTGTTGGTAACTGACTGGCCAGCATGCCTTTTATACGTATTTATGAAAATGCTCATAGAAAAATGTGCTTTTTAGAGAATTTGCTATCAAAGGCTCAAGATGTTTTTGTATTAGTGTATTTACTAAAATTAGGATGTCAATGGCTTGAATTCTTTGGATTCTTTTGAGGACCGCAAAACTATTTGATGAGTTTTGTCCTTCAGGATTACCCAGCAAGTTAAAAGAAAGGATATAAATGAAATACTTGTTCCATGTAGAGAAAATGGGACTTGGATAGAGGACAGAATTCTAGTTTCTCTTGTGTTTCATGTCAACAGGAATAATTACACAAGCAGAGAGAGAGAAAACTAGATTACTCTGTTATTGTTGGCATCATTTTCATCCGTAATACAATTCAGTATTGGATACATATATTTTTTAATTTTTAATTACTTTAGAATACACATAGTTTCCCAACTGTTAAAAGATTTGATTAAACAGTTTGATACTATAGTATTAGAATCACATACAATTGTTTGTCAGAGAGGAAAAATAAAAATTCTCTACATATTTCTCCCAAGAAACCTGATTTTAACTGAATTGGGTTGATGAAGATTATTGGAATGCATTTTATGTCTTTTGAATTTTAATCACGAGCTAACCCACTATTGGCAAATCCCAGTGGGCATGCACTAGCATGGTAAAGAATAGACACTAGTAGATTTCCAGAAATGCCTTCACATTCAAGAACTTTTAAAATGCAGTGACAGCATTTTCTTCTTCATAAGGATATTCTTACCCCTCTATGAATTAGAGCGCTTAAAATCCTAAATCAGTAACTTTTAATCTAGGAAATTGAAGCATAAAAGTTCTAAAGCAAAATGTAGTCTTACAAATACTATTTATCATTTATATGGACTACATGTAGGTTTCAGGTTTGACTGGAGCCGAGTGTGGGAGCTGATGCTCAGTTGCTGTTCAGCATGTAGTTTTTATTATAAAAGTTCGTGACCACCTGTGTGAGCGACTCAGACACGCAGATGTCATGGCTCTTCAGAGCTGCTCAGAATAGTAATCAAATTAGTTTTTAAATCTAGATTAAAATCTTTGAATTCACTCAATGTAAAATAACCAGAGATTTTAAAATGCTCTTAAGCTATCTTGGAGAAATGAGTACCCTTTTGGTTTTGGTTTTAGATGAAAGATTATTTCTAGATGAATGTGTGCTCTGTGCTCATCTCTGCTTCAATCACTTTAATTAAATATACTTACCAATCACTTTAATTAAAGAACATACTGTATGGTAGAGCTAAGCCTTCTCTTTCTGGGCCAGGTTTTCACCGTATGTAGTCCTTTGTATACTTCTGGCTACTCTGTGTCATATATTGTTTGAAAGCAGGCTTGTAACATAACCGAAATTCATTTAGTCCAAGCCAGCATGGTGGCTTCTTATTGGGCAGAAGAAAACTGAAGATTTGAATAAATTTGACTTTCAAGACAAACTTTTCAACTATTATTTTTAAAATTACACTACACTGATACAGTTAATTATACAAAAAAAGTCTTCAAGAGTATTTTATTTTATTTAAAGCATCTGTTTAATTCAATCTTTAATAATTTTGCAAACAAGGATATGTGTGTATTTTAATATAGCCTGATCTGAATTTATATGTTTTTAGCTTTAGTATTTAACATTTTGTAACAAATAAACCTTTTTTAAAAAATAAGTTTACCACAGTGTTCTGTTGTTATTTTATCTTGGATGTTGAAATGCTAGAATGAATTTGGGAATACTGCCTTGTGTTTATCAAGTATGGTTATGTTTCACAGAAAATTTCCATTGTGTGTAAAACTTTTAGAATATTGATGATATTGTAGACGATTTATATGCATGTGATGAAATTTGTTATAACTTCCATAGAAAATTATATTTAGCAGCTGTTACCATAATTTCTCCTAACAATATAACTGCCTTTATTTAGAAAAAGTGCTTTGATAATTCTTTAGCATAGAAATGTGCCTTCTGCAGGCTTGAATGTTGGCTCTGCATAATGAACTTAAGAATTTGGAACTTTCACCCTGGCTGGGTAGCTTATAGGGCATAGTCCCGATATGCCAAGGTTGCAGGTTCTATCCCCATCAGGGCACATGCAAGAATCAGCCAATGACAGTGGAACAACAAATTGATATATATCTTTTTCTTTCTTTCCTTTTCTCATTCTAAAATCAATACATAAAAATTTAAAAACATATTTAAAAGTATTTTTAAAATATACTTTTATTGATTTTAGAGAGGAAGGGAGAAGGAAAGAGAGAAAGAATCATCAATGCTGAGAAAGAATACTTGGATTACTGTCTACCGTATTTGCTACTGCTTTCTACTTGTTGCCCTTACTCATTATTTCTATTTTTGTCTTTCATTCTTTTTCTCCCTTTTGTGGTTTTGAGAGTTTTACATGATGCCACTTTTTCTCCTTTCATAGCATGTTATTTTTTAACTTTTTAAAATTTGTTTAGTAGTTGTCCTAGAGTTTGCAGTATACATTTACAATTAATACAAGTCCACTTTCAAATAACAATACATTGCTTCACAGGTAGTGTGAGTACCTTATAATAACAAAATTATCCTAGTTCTTCTCTCTTGTCCGTGCATGATTGCTGTCACTGATTGCATGCTTTCTAGATGTTGGGGGACAACTTTGTGGCCATAGCTTCGAGCTGAGCTAATTTGGCCTTCCCAGGAGTTGTTGGCCCTCCATTTCCCAAATGGATCCTATGGAATGGAGGACCCATTTGACACCTCTGGTTAGAACCCGGGACAGATAGTGTTAAAGAGCATCCATACCCATTCCTCAGGGTGACCTGGAAGATTCCTAAGGAAAAAACAGTGCAAAATTCCTACCTTAAAAATAACTTGTAATTTTATGTACGAAGTAGTGCAAGTTTCACAAGACACACAACAGAAAAGTGAAAAGGCAGTTGCTCTGCTCCCTCCCGAGAAAGCTCCCCCGTGGATGCTGCCCTGAAGCGGCATCCCTGTGGGCAGGAACAGCCACTGGGAATGAAACCCCAGTGTGCTAGGTGCAGCCCAGAGAGGTTACACAAAGTTCTGCACTTGCGTTAGCTCCCTTTCTTCAGTCCTGCATGGCTCGCCAGAAAGTCATCTAGATCAGGAAATACAAGTCTCTGCATAGATAGGAGCCATGTTTAAATACCACTTGTGCTTAAAGGGACCAGGCCAGAATGCTCTTCCACTAATTAGTAAGATTAAATTCTGCCCCTTCCAATGTTTAATGTATTTAACAAGAAAATAGCCCTATTTAAGAAAGGAATTTTATTTCAAATTTATCAGGAGTCCAGTTCTTTCAAATATTTCCAAGACCACTAACAGTTTCTGTGGTGTAGTGATTAGGGAGCCTGACTTTCTCTTACATCCAGGTATCAAGATAGTGGCCAGCAGTACTCACTGCTCAGCCACACAGGCCCACTTATTACCCATAGCTGTGTTTCTCCTTAAGGGCCATCTTTGGGCAGACAGCCTTGAATTGGGGGCCAGGCTGGAAGCAGCAGACTGTAGGCAGTTACTAAAATGAGACATGCACAGGGGAGTGAGTCACTTGCTTTTTAAAGTAAGCAGGAGTAGAGCTTTGGCTATGCGTTTTTTGCCTGGTTATTCTTGTTGCTTTCCTCTGCCAACCTCTTATACAAGTTTCTCAGGTCTCTTGGATTACAGTCTTTTCTATCCCTATATTTCATATGGAATTGCTTTGCAAGGAGCTGACCAAAAACAGAAGATTCTGGGAGAGTCTGTACACTGACCAGGGGCTGCCAAATTCCCCCACCCCCCTGGAACTGAAGGAAGATGCAACCCTCTAGCCAAGGAGGAGAGGCTGAAGGGCTTGAAAAACGTCCAGGCACTGACAGTTGGGGGATCTGCACCTGACTGTTAATTCATTCATTAATTTACTCAAACACCTAACAGATATTTATCAAGTGCCTACTATGTGCATGTTGTAGATATCACAGGAAATAGACACAAATTCTCTGGCCTCAAGGGGCCTCCATTTGAGGGGTAAACACACAGTAAACAAGATAAAGCATTCAATATATTAGGTGATAAATAAATTAGAGAAAAATAAGCAAGAGGCATGGGGAATTCCAGTGATGTTTTTAAATAGAGTGATGTGGAAGGCCTTGCGTAGAAATGAACATTTCAACAAAGACTCTGGGTGAAGCCTACTGGTTGACGAGCCCAATCCACACATACAGGTCTTCCAACCAGTATTTTGTGTGTCATTCTTGAATATTTACAGACAACCAGATCTCAAGTGTTCTATGCAGAATATTGGGAGGCCTTTGAGTGTAAAGCAGACATGGAAAATAGAGACTTGGAGAGAAGAAGGTGAATCCAGGAATCAGAAGACAGCTTTTTAGAAAACCTCAACTGTAATTAATATATTTTGAGAGAGAAAATAAGTGATTGCATCTATAAAACATGAATAAAAAAAAAAGGAAATAACTGAGAACAACAAGAACTCTTGGAAAGAAGAAAAAAATGATAATTGGAAACAAAAAGATCACAATAACACTAGAGAGATAAAGTACTACATTCATGAAACAAAAACAATTCTATAAAAAAGGAACACTTGGATAATATTGAAGAGCTATTGGAAATTAAAAACATCAGAAATTAAAAACTCAATAGGAAAATGAGAAGATAAGGATGAGTTAACCTGTCAGGAAAAAAAGATAAAATTAGAAAATAAGACAAAAAATAAATTAGGGACAAATCCATGAAAGCTAGTATCTGATCACTAGGAGTTCCAGAAAGAGAACAGAGAAAACGGAGGGGAGGAAAGTATCCACAAAGTAATCCCATAGAACTTCCAATGGGCCCTCCAGACCTGCAAGCAGCCCCCATAACCTATGGAAAGAGCCTCACCAAGGCACATCACTGTGGAAGTTCAGAGCACAGAGCTCACAGGAAAGATTTTCTAAGCTTCTAGAGCAGTAGTTCTCAACCTTCTGGCCCTTTCAATACAGTTCCTCATGTGACTCAACCATAAAATTATTTTCGTTGCTACTTCATAATTGTAAGGCTGCTGCTGTTATGAATTGTAATGTAAATATCTGATATGCAGGATGGTCTTAGATGACCCCTGTGAAAGGGTCATTCGACTGCCAAAGGGGTCGCGACCCACAGGTTGAGAATCAATGTTCTAGAGTATAAAATAAGATAACCAAATAGGTCATCCACAAAGGATTAAGAATCAGAATGGCTTCAGACTTAACAGCAATCCTGAAAGCAAAAGACAATGAGCAGTGTCTTCGAACTTTTGGAGGAAAATAATTTTCAACGAGGAGCCATCAAACCAGCATCAAATGTTTTCAAACAAGCAAGGTTCCAAAAAGTTCACTTCCCATTCCCTCTTTCTTAAACCTAGAGTGGATGTATGGTCCTCTGAAATGAAAAAGACTGAAGGAGAGAAAGACACAATCTGCTCATTTGCCCCCCATTTCTTTAGGTGTGTATCTGCCTGTTAGCCGGACTAGAGGCTCCCCAGCAGGGACACCGCTGACTGGCCTTCCCTGCAGCGAAGCGCAGCCATGGGCTAAGTTCTGGCCGATGGAATGTGAGCAGAGGTGTGCACAACCCCTGGAGTGATGTGACTGTGGAGCACGCCACCTGCCTACCCCACTAAGCTTCTAGCATAATTTTATGTCTTTGTTGCAGCAGTTTAGCTATGACAAATGTATATGGGGTGTGGGCTACAGGAGAGTTGACTCAGGAGAGAGGGAAATGGAATCCCTGAGATGACATAGACCCAGGAAGAGAGCGGTGCCCTGGCTGCCCTAAGGCGAGGGCCCTGGATGATCAGAGCAGGGTCAACATGCTGAGGGCTCTCCTGTTACGTGTATTTTTAAACTTGAGGACAGAATGCCCAAGTGAGCCTGAAGCAGATCCTTATCTGTACTTTGCTTGCCTTGTGCTGATGACAGTTCTGTTTACACTGCACACTAGCCAGCTGAGGGGGCATGGGAATGCAACCCCCCCCCCCCCCCCCCGAAAGAGGCACCTGCTCTGACCTGCTTCTGAAAGCTGGAGATGGCCATGGAAGCAAAGAGTGCACAGCAGCCCACTTCCATTGACCATGAACTCCCTGCTCACACAATAGCCTCCCCAACCGGGTGCCCCCGTTCCCAGGGACTCACTCAGGACCACCCCTCTGGTCAATTCCAGGGAAGCTGAGCCTCTGTTCAGCTTCTCTCCTCCCAGGGCCATTCATCTGATTGTTAGGATGTTGCCCTTTTCTTACAGTTATGTTGGTGTTTGCTATTGCTTTTCTTTAAAAAAAAAAAAAATCTTTGTTGAAAGTATTACATATGTGCCCCCCCCCCCCCGCTGGCCTCTTCTAGCTGCCCCCCAAACCCAGCCCAGGCCTTCACCACCCTATTGTCTGTGTCCTGGGTTGTGCATACATGCATACAAGTTGATTGGTTGGTCTCTTCCCACCCACCCTCCCCCGCCTGCCTGCCTTCTGAGGTTAAACAGTCTGTCCCATACTTATATGTCTCTGGACCTATTTTTGTTCATCAGTTTACTTTGTCCATTCGATTACACATATGAGTGAGATCATGTGATACTTATCTTTCCCTGTGCTTTTCAAAACTAAAATGTATTTCTTAGGGGCATTGTAGGGAGTAAAACTATAAAGAGAAGCATCAGGATGAGTACAACAGACACGACCTAGAGACCTAGACTGCTCGGTGGAGGAAGGCAAGGCTTCGTCGGGAAGGGGCACATGGCCTCTTGGGTGCTTTGTCAGTGCTTTAGAAACATGGTTATGTGGTTGCTTCTATTTCAGAAGGTAGATACCCAGGTGTACATTTAAATAGGACTCTGTCTGCTTACACTCTAATATATGTTTAATCCATTTTACGATATTTTAAAATAGGATTAAATACTCATGAAACTGATAAATGTGTGGCAAGGAATAGGGAGGAGGGGTGGAGGAGGAAGGAGTTTGGTATCGTCTGACATGTTAAACCACATGCAGCTATTGCTTTGATAACACAGAACTTCTGTGCCAGGAACTGGGCATGCAACAATGTTAGAGTCCAGGCTCTTGCCTTTGAGCACAGTATTTCTGAATCTGGCAGGAGACCAGTACAGATGATCAACTACAATACAACCTGAGGAGAGTTGTCAAGTACCCAGATGCACGGTGCTTTAGGATTATAGAGAGGGAATGATAGCTGCTTTTAGTTAAAGAAAAAAAAAAA
>PVJC01012006.1:0-40467 GCA_004026665.1 Murina feae | reverse complement strand
GCTCAGAGATGAGAGTAGAGGCCAAGACTGTGGGTTCCGGAACAGCCTTGGGTTCACACCCTGGGACCGGCACTTACCGGGGCACGGAAATCCTCCCTCATTGATAAAATGGGAGGATAATAGCCACTTTGGGAATCCCCATGAGGGGATGCGGACTTCAGCGTGTGGGAGCCGGGGCTCCGGACGCCCGCCTGGGCTGCATCCACGCCTTCCTCCTGCTGTGTGCCATGCGGAGGCCTTGCTCTGCGTCTCAGGCTCACCACTCTCTGAGGGTCCCTTCTCAGCGCTGCTGGGGAGTGCCTCGGGATGCTGTGCTGGCCTTTCTCTCACCCTGCCTCTTGCCCGGGTGCTGCCCCTTCCAGGAACTGAAATCGCCATCTGAAGGCCCCAGCTCTGAACTCGGCCGCCTGGGCCTAACCTGGCTCCCAAGTGCCCTTGATGCCTCTCCCTCCCGCAGCGAAGTGCTAAGCCACTCTGCACAGCCAGGGCTCTAGGCGCTGGAGAGCACAGGGTGAGAGACGGGACCCCTGCCCACAGACCCCGGGTTCTGAGGGAGGGGGCGCTGATGGACGTGGGAGCAACCCCACGAGGTAACTGCGCACAGTGGCTGTGCTGTGAAGAAAACACACCAGCGCGATGGGCCCGGGACCTGTGGGGAGACTGAGGTGGCGGTGGATTGCTGAGGATCCAGCGGCGAGCGCAGAGTTCCTGCCTGGGGGACAGTGGGTGACAGGTCCTGCCCTGGGCGTAAGGTTGGCGCCTCTGAGGATGGGAAGGAGGCTAGTGCGGCAGGAGTTAGTGGGCGACGAGGCGGGAGGGGTGGCGGGCCAGAGCACGGAAGCTCCCGGTGAGGACGCCTCGTTCCAAGCCCAAGCGCGTGATCTTCGCTCCTGCCGTCTTCTGGCTCAGGGCACGGTGCCTCCTCCTCCCGCCCAGCTGTCCTCGCGTCCCCTTTCCCTGCCTCTGCCCAGCCAGTCCATCACCAAATTTGGTCCAGGCTACCTCTCGGAGCTTTGCTCCATCCCCCTGGCCACCGTCCTCACCTCTCAGTCTAGATGCCTCTGCCCCATGACAGCTGCTTTTCCCTCGCCTGGCCGTGGACAGTCCCTGTGAACCCTTCTCTCTCTCTCTCTTTTAAAAAAATGTATTTCTTTATTGATTTCAGAAAGAAAGGAAAGAGAGAGAGATAGAAAGATCTATGATGAGAGAGAACCATTGATCGGCTGCCTCCTGCTTGCCCCCTCCTGGGGATTGAGCCCACAACCCAGGCATGTGCCCTTGGCCAGAATCGAACCCAGGACCCTTCAGTCCGCAGGCTGATGCTTTATCCACTGAGCCATGCTGGCTAGGGCTGAATCCTTCTCTTTGGGTGACTTTGAACCCATTCCTTGCAAAAAAGCAGCTCAGCTGAAGGTTAGTCTGGTGCTCGTGGTAACAGCCACCATGTTAGCTGGCAGCTTCTCTGCCCGCGCCGTCTGCTCAGACGCCAGCTCCACTGAGATGGGTTTTTGTTGCTTTCTTCGCTGCACAGAGAGGGCTGTCAGGGACTACATTTGTGTGTGAATAACATTGTCCCTTCAACTTTTCTGGTCACAGGGCGGGGAGCAGGGGAAGACTAAGTGAATTATAACCACTTCCCTTTCTTGAGTGAAAAATGTGCTGACTCCCCCAAATGTGTTAGAACCTCAGCGAGATGGGCCGGAGCAGGTCATAGGCTCTGTTGCTGGCATCAGTGGAAGCAGCAAAGAAGAGGCAGCAGCATTTAAGGGAAGGGTGGTAGATTCCCAGACATGGCCATGCTCACCTTTTGATAGCCACCAGATGCTTCCAATACTGTCGGTTCTTCAGACATCACTCTTCATGGGTTTGCAAAAAAAAAGGTCAGCACATTTCCCCCAGCGTGGGAGCTGGTGGAGAGGGGCAGAGCTGTGACTGGCTAAAGGTTTGAATAGCACACGCTCTGCCTGGGAAGGTTCCAGAGGTGACGGAACAGCGTTCAGAGCGAGCTGCTTCAAAGGCACAGGTGGCCAGAGAACGGGACAGTGTGCCGCCTGTTGGCTCCCAATTTTGAAGGTATGCTTTTCTTTAAAATGTCTATAAGCCCTGACCAGTTTGGCTCAGTGGATAGAGCCTCGGCCTGCGGACTGAAGGGTCCCAGGTTCGATTCCAGTCAAGGGCATGTACTTTGGTTGCAGGCACATCCCAGTAGGGGGTGTGCAGGAGGCAGCTGATTGAAGTTTCTCTCTCATCGATGTTTCTGACTCTCTATCCCTCTCCCTTCCTCTCTGTAAAAAAAATCAATAAAATATATTTTAAAAAAATGTCTGTCAGATACCAAATATTCCAGGAATTGTAGGCAAGATGAATTAAAAGTAGAAATAATATATATTTTTTGTCATTTGGGTGAAATGATGACTATTTTAAGACCAATTGGCAGGAAGCAGTGATGTCCCCCCTCCATTCTCACCCCCCCCCCCAGGTCGAAGGAGTGTTTCTTAAAGTGGGTTCCATGCTCCTTTAGCCTCCAGGAATGTTAAGGAAAAAGACTCTGTGGCCGAGTAAATTTGGGGATTCTGTAGTCCAGTTCTTTTAAGAAGCATTGCTATGCCAATATTATGATGAATCTAGGAGAGGCATAGAGGATTTCCAAGCAGATTTGACCTAAGAATTCTTTTTTTTTCTTCCTCCTCTCCCTCCCTACTTAAAAAGTATTTTTATTGATTTTAGAGAGAGAGGGCGAAGGAGAGAGAGATAGAAACATCATTTATGAGAGGGAATCATTGATCAGTTGCCTCCTGCACACCCCACACTGGGGATTGAGCCTGCAACCTGGGCATGTGCCCTGACTGGGAGTCAATCTCTGACCTCCTGGTTCATAGGTTGGTGCTCAACCATTGAGCTACACTGGCTGGGCCCTACATTTTTTTTTTTTTTTAAGGAGCATATGATGGGACCAATATTCCAATAAATATACTTTGGGAAATATCATTTAAAATTTTCCCTTTGGAAGAGAAGAAAAATTTGGGGAAAAATTTTGGAAAATTAGATCATAGTGCATTTTCCTTACTTTGTCAGAACGACAGTATAACATTAATTTTATTTCCGAGGACTGTAATGCCACATTACTAAATTTAAATTCATCCTCCAGCCCCCAAAGAGTGTTTTAAAAAACACATTCCGGAAAGACTCCCTATGTGACATAAACCTCTACAGGGAACAATGGCCAAATATGTTCATGAATTTATTCAGGATGCAAATGTGATCTCAGAATTTCAATTTTGCCACAACTATTTTACCCAAAGTTCACTGTGGTCTGTGGTTCTGGTGACGCAGCCGCTCTTGGCTGGGTTTCCATTAGCATGGCTGTCACAGAGAAAGCCCGTTCCTCGAAGAGCTATTTTGTTTGCTCTGTTTGACCAATCCCTGTAACAACCCAGCACACTTATTGCCTAAAATGAACTGGGATCAGTGGGGCTTGGGGTCCAAGCCCAGGGAGCCCAAAGACCTGACGCTCCAGCTCCGCGGGGAAACTGGCTGTACAGCCAAGAGGTTGGCAATATTTTACTAGACTCATCTGAGTTCCCCTCGGTCCGTCTGCTATATGCTCTGAACTTTAATTCCCGACTTGTAGCTGGCCACTGTGGTTATGGCTGGAGGCTGTCATGTGGACTCTGTTGCTGGGCTAAAATAATGGAAATGAAGAGATTCTTAACAGAACTATTTTCTTATTAAAGAATAAGTAACCCGAGTGGCCAGTGTGGCCCGATGGGCATCCACCTATGACCCAGGAGGTCAAGGTTCAGTTCCTGGTCAGAGCACATGCCCAGGTTTGTAGGCTCCATCCCCAGTGGGGGGTGTGCAGGAGGCAGCTGATCAATGATTCTCTCTTATCGCTGATATCTCTCTCTCTCTCTCTCTCTCTCTCTCTCTCTCTCTCTCTCTCTCTTCCCCTTACTGTCTGAAATCAATAACAAATATAATAAAAAAAAGTAACCCTTTTGGAAGAAGTAACCCATGGGCTTCTAGTCTGACTACTGATACTTGAAAAATCTGTCTCTCCAGCTTTAACTCTCCCCTGAGCACCAGAACCACATGCAGAATGGCCTACCAGATGCTTCCACCTGGATGTCCCAAAGCATCTCAACATCTGAAGTTGAACTGGACATTTCCTCCATGCCCGTTCTGCCTGGGTCCCTGTCCTCAGTGAGGAGACGGCAAGCATCCAATCACTGGGCCACCCACCTGGGAGTCCTGCGGGCTCTCCTTCCGTTCCTCTCCGTCCAGGCCATCACCGTGACTTATGCCCTAGTTCTAGTTAACCATCTCCAGCATCCATGCCCTCCTCCCCATTTCCTTGCCACGGTCTTCAGACCCTTATCTTCTCTTACCCAGACAGTTCCCACAGCCTCCTAACTCGTGTTCCTGCTGCAAATCTTCTCCCTTCCGGCCCTTCCTTTAGCCACTAACCACCTGTGGCTATTTAAATTAATTTAAAGTTAAATAAAATTCAGTTCTTCAGTCTTCGTAGCCACAGTTCAAGTACTCAGCCACAGGTGCTAGTGGCTTCTGTATTGGACGGTGCCGATGTAGAGCATTTCCGTTCCTGCAGGGAATTCTACTGTTCAGCGTTGCCCTGTGGTGTGTTAACATCTAAGACCTCCCAGGTTGTTCATTTCCCTCTGGATGAAGTCCAGACTCCTTAACCTGTTTACACCTCCACCCCGCCTGGATGCATCTGTCCAGTTGCACCTCCCACCTTGCCCCCACATGCACCCTCCATTCCAGCCATCCCAGTTCCCCACAGATTCCCTCCTGTCTTCATGCTGGGGCATCCCTGGTCCTGCAGCCTGGAGTCTGTTGTTTACCTGCGCAACCCCAGGCTCAGTTCCAACACTGCCCTTGTTTGGGGCTCTGTAGCGCCCGCCCCAGGCCCACACACCTGCCTGCATCACACGCACGTTGCACATCACCGCGGGCACTGTCTCACTGTGGTGCTTAGCACTCTGTTGATCGTCTGTCTGTTTCTCTCTGTGAGGTCCTGCTGTGCTTCCTGCCCATCTGCATTGCCCAGACCTAGCCCAGTAGGTTGCTCCAGAGGTGGGTGTGGGTGGGGAGAGACTGGGAACACAATCATAAGAAGCACCCGGAGTTAGCAGGAGGTGTTCATTTCCAAGGACTCTTGTCACGCAGACTGGGTGAAGCAGTAAAGGGGTTTTATCAGCTCAACCAACTGGCCAGTGCAGAGGAAGGATGGACACCCGGGCTGGTTTGATTTAGGCTCAGCAGGTAAAGGCCTGGGGTGTCTGGCCTCTCTCAAGCAGGCCTCCTGCAGTATCTGCCTGAGACAGGCACCCCCATGTGGCCCAAAGGGGTACAGCAGCTCAGTCCAGGGCTGTGGCTTCCTGGTCCAAGTCCTGGGAGGGAGGATGGCTTTGGGAAGCTCTCCTAGGAGGGTGAGGAAGCAACTTCCCAAGGAGCCCACAGTGAAACTCTCCTTGGCCCAGATGGTCAAATTCCCACCCTGACTGTGTAACTGGCAGGGCATGGGCATGGGCATGGGTATGGTCGTGTATCCTAAAACCCACGGAGGAGCCAGCTCCACACAGAGCATATGGGTTGCTTGGAGGAGATGTGTAGATATGAAATACAAGCAGGAATGTTGATAAGAATAGGGGGAATGGTTGCCAGGGAGGCATTCAGGACCCCCTGAGTACACCCACTCTCCCCTTGTTGGTTGGCCAGAGGGGAGCAGGAGCGGTAAAATGGGAGAGGTACCCCATTCTTTCCCTTCCCCGCCTCAGAGAGGGGCAGCATTTGTCCATGACTACTTAATGCAGAAGTCTGGGGAGGTCATGCCAGGGGAGCTGATCAGAGCCCTCTCCCTCCTTTACATGCTGTTCCCCCACCTGCATGCATACTCTTACTTATGCAACAGGTGGAAGTGAGGGAGGGCCACCTGTCTCAGTTTAACTCCCTCCAACGAGCTCCCAGGCACCCTGCAAGTGTGCTAGGGGAGTTTAAAGACCCCTCATTTCTTCATAGGGACACTCTGAGTCAAGGGGAACGTGTTACCTTATCCCCCACTTTCCAGTCCAGAATCCTTTTCTCCTGATTGCTCAAAGCCCTGGGGGACTGGGAAGCACTGAAGGAACAAGGACTGATGAGTTCTGGAGCAGCACAGGCACATTGCAAACGCAGAAATGCTTTCCCTGAAATCTCATTTGTCTGAACTTCTTGTTCATCTAAGCTGGAGTCACCCAAGAAGAAACTGGTGGGTCTCTAGCTCTCTAGGGGGACTCTGAAATGGAAACCAATGGGAGGATTCCGGTCATTGTCACTGTGGGGCTGCACTCCACTTGTAAGGTAGGAGGTAAGGCATTGTCCCCCCCCCTCAGTCCCCTCCCCCCATCCCTTCACTGAAGCTGGGGATGGTATTTAGGGCTGCAAGGTTGAGACCTGAATCTGTTATGAAGGAAGGTGAAGGAGAAATGATTCTATGAGCAAGATACTTTCCTGAGGAAAGAGCAGATGTCTGAGGGAAGGGAAAGGGCTCTGAGGGTGTGGTTACAGCCGGAAGGCAGGAGAGCAGCTGGGAGTGGGGAAGCTCTGTGCGAGAGAGTCCCTTCCTTGGAAAGACCCAAATCTTTAGGTACATTCCTTCATGAAACATAAGGGAAAGTCCGAGTAATTTGGGGCTTTAACTGTTTCCTCTCAAAAGAAATAATTCCCTTTATGCAAATGCTTTAGTAAATAAATTTGCATATGGAGTAAAATTGTCTTTTGGGGAGATTTAAGGGACGTGGTGTCAAAGGGAACCAGTGTCACCTTATCTTTCATTTTCCAGCAGAAAGGATGTCAGCCTACTGGGGCCATGAGGTCCATGGGGTGATCAATGGCTGTAGAGATGGCAAAACAATGGTAGAAAAAATAAACCATAGGACACGTGGGGGAGATAGGAGACCCAATTTCTGATTTACCCAGAGAATAGGAAGTTCTGTTGCTCCCACCCACAAGAGAAGGGGGCAGTGAACTCCTGCCTTGTCACCCATTCCCTTCTCCTTTGGTGTGCCTTCTGTCTTAGGAAAGCCAGAATGCCATAAACCACACTGCTCAGACTCCTTTGCAGCTAGAGTGCATTAGGTGCCCCCAAAGAGAGGCTGTTGTGCAGGATTTGGAAGATGAAGAGGGTCATCTTCCTGCTACTGTTTCTGCTGCCCTGCAAGGTTGTGGAAGGTGGCTGTGATGTCTGTCCTCTGTGTCCCAGTGTCTGGTCATGATCATCCTGGGGGACGGATAGTAATTGTGGTAATTAGAGCATCAGCAACAGAGAGTCTTGATCTGTGGCTGGCGATGTGGTGGTATGTTGGTGTGTCCTTGACCCCAATAGTTCCATCGGAAGGTTTCTGCCTCCGGCCTCTCAGACTGCCACCTGCCACCTCCAACCATGATTTTATAACTGCCTAATGCCTTGTATTGAATCCCTTTTTTTTAAAAAACCTAAAATGTGTTGTTTCAAGGCCTGCTGGTGCAGTAGGCACACAGAGAAGGCTGGTTTAAATGGATGAAAACAGAAAGTTGCATCTGCTCCTAAAACAAATCTTTGAGGTCCTTGGCTCCAAAAAAGAAGACCACACCAGATTGGGGATGGGAGATGGGAAGGAATCCTCAGAGGTACAGGGCTGGATAGGGGTCCTGCTTTTCAGAAGCCAGTGGGATATGGGCAGGGAGAGTGCAGACGGGGTGAAGCAAAGGATTGAAGGAGGACCAACTTCTGACTTAAAGGCAACACTCGCCTTTACCCCAGGACCTTAGGCCCCTCTTTCCACCCCCCCTTCCCAGGCACCCAGTCAGGATGGACCTTTGGTGAAATACAGTGGCCCAGGTGCTCCCTCTCCTTTCTTACCCATGGATGCTCTTTGTAAAGATCTGTGAGCCTATTGAGGCCTATAGCACATCCCAAGAGCAGCTGAAGTTGGGGAACCTATTTGATATTTATTTATGTATTTATGTATTAATTTTTAATAATTCTTTATTGTTGAAAGTATTACATATGTCCCCCATTGATCCCCTCTAGCCCACCCCTGCCCTCTACTCCAGGCCCTCACTGCCCCATTGTCTGTGTCCATGGGCCATGCATATCTATACTAATAAAAAGATAATATGCTAATTAGACTGAACATCTTCCAGACGACCTTCCGGACATCCTTCTGGACAAAGCCATGGTGGCAGGGCTGAGGCAGAGGCAGTTATAGGCGATGAGGCAGGCAGAGAGCAGTTAGGAGGATCAGGCTGGCAGGGGAGAGCAGTTAGGGGGATCAGGCCAGCAGGCAGGTGAGCAGTTAGGAGCCAGCAGTCCCTAGGGTTCCATGATTGGAGAGGGTGCAGACCAGGCTGAGGGAACCCTCGAGTCTACAAATTTTTGTGCACCGGGCCCCTTGGTTGATTACACCTCCTCTTCCCTCCAAGGTTCCACACTCTGTTCCATGCTTCCATGTCTCTGGGTTCACTTTCTTCATCAGTTTATTTTGTTACTTAGATTCCAAATATGAGTGCGATCATGTGATACTTATCTTTCTCTGACTGACTTATTTCACTTAGCGTGATACTCTCCAGGTGGGGGACTGGTTTTAGAATAAAAGTCCTTTCTAGATCAAATTCGAAAGCTCTCCCTGGGAATTTCAAGCATTAGCTGTGGAGAGAGGAGCTATTTTTTGACGTTGGAACACCTAAAGTCACAAAGGTGAGCCAACTGAGGAGACACCCACAGTGGGTGTCACTTGTGGTGCTATGGGATGTGGCAATGTTAAGTATGGGTCCCAAGTCCTTGGCAGTCCTTCCACCGAAAGGGATCCATGTTGCCTCCTCTGAAAGTCGGGGGGGGGGGGCCTGTGACTGCTCTCCCCAATAGAATACAGTGGACACAAAGCCATGTGCCTTCAAGGTTAGGTCACAAAAACCTGCATTGGCTTTGGTCTCTGGGAATTCTGCTCTTCCAACGTCCCTCTCTGCGCGCTTCCTCTTGGGACCCAGCTGTCATGCTCTGAGAAGCCGCCTGAAGAGGCCCTTGTCGGTCCTCCGGCTGAGGCCAGCTTTTTAAAAATTCTTTTTAAAAAAAATATGTTTTTCTTGATTGTTAGAGAGAGGGGAAGGGAGAGAAATAGAGGGATAGAAACGTGGATGAGAAAAGCGTCATTGATGGGCTGCCTCCTGCATGCATCCCTGCAACCCGGGCATATGCCCTGACCAGGAACCAGTGACCTCTTGGTTCCTGGATCAATGATCAACCGCTGAGCCACACTGGCTGGGCAAGGCCAGCTTTTGAATCACCTGGTCCAGATTTGTGAGTGAGGATTCTAGCCCCAGATCTTTGAGTCACCCCTGGCCTCTGGAGTCTTCCCAACTGAGGCTCCAGGCTCCATTCCTGACACACATCCTGTCACGGCCCGTCACCCAGATCTTGGGGATCCGAACTCAACTCTGGGAGGGCTTTCCAAGGCATTTCCTCCAAACACGGGCCTCTTTTGCTGTGAGAATAATTGGTCTGAATTCGGACGAGTGAGTCAACAATTCTCATTTCGGTCAGGGAAGCAGAGACTACGCAGGCAGACCTGGATTTTGAGACTGGCTTCACTAATACTGCCTCTGAGTGTTTTGGCAGCTTTGGTCCAGTTTCTGAGCCTCAGTTTCCCCACTGTAAACAGGGGAGTGTGAAGTCCCCGGCAGGATTGCTGTGAGGATGAGTTCTGTGGGAAAAACCTCAGGCGCAGTGACTGGCCCCGTGGAAATAGCCATCCTTCTACTTGGAGCTTTGGTAATGGAACAGCCTCGAGGGGAGACACAGGGCTGAACCCAGTCCCAGGATGACAGGCAATGGCGTTTCAGTGCACTTCCTGGGTCCACTGGGATGTTAGTTGGACTATTGATTCGCCTACTGCATCGGAGACGCAAAGTAACACTGGCTTACAGAAGATGGAACCTTGATTTTCTCTCACGCCCATCAGGGCAGGAGCACCCCAGGGCTGGGATAGCAGCTCCCCAGAATCCCGACTCATGCTTTTCTGTCTGGTTGCTCCACAGGCTGATGGGCCCGTGTGATCGACACTGACTTGCTGCCAACGCCTCTGGGTTCTAGCCGGCGGAGGGAATAGGCAGGGAGAGGGTGTGCCCAACACGGAGGCTGAACTCGTGACCTCTAATCACAGCCTGTCCCCAACTGTAAGGTCAGGCTCCATGACTTCTACAGGCAGGAAGGGCAGAGATTAGGGGATGAAGGACGTGTCTGCCAGAGCTGGCAAGGGGCCTCGGGACCGGCTTCAACCACCCACCTGCCCACTTTCCCAGCAGGCTCGCTGTTGAGGGCCCTGAGCCAGGAGCAGGTCACAGACACAGGACTGGACCCTGCCCTCAGAGAGCAGCCAGTCCTCACAATCCAGAGCCGGTGAAGGGAGCAGAGGCCACGGCCTTGGGGGCCCAGCTGTCCCTACTGGGACTGTCCTGCCCCAGAGAGTCTGTCCTTGGACCATGCTGCCTCTGTCCTGGAGGCCCTCCTTGCCGTGGTGTCACTTGGTGTGGTGCCCTTGGTGGTGCTGGTCACAGTCACATGAAGTACACGTTCCTTTCGTTCCGTATATAAAGGCCCATGTGAGCAATTTTCATTAGAATTTATCACCAGAGAAGACCTTTGTTCCCACAGAGAAAATAATCTGCTTCCTGCAGATACTCACAGATCAGATTTCCTCTTCCGCCCGCTGCCTTGAGGCTTAATCACAGCATCTGCTGTCTCGCGGCCAGCCTTTACAATTGCTGCTCTCTGGGGCCTGCGTTTTATTTTTATTTTTTAAAAAATATACTTTTATTGATTTTAGAGAGGAAGGGAGAGGGAGAGAGAGAGAGAGATAGAAACATCAACGATGACAGAGAATCGATCAGTTGCCTCCTACACATCCCCTCCTGGGGGTGGAGCTCGAAACCTGGGCTTGTGCCTTGACCGGGAATTGAACTGTGACCTTCTGGTTCACAGTGATGGACGCTCAACACTGAGCCACGCTGACTGGGCTGTGGGCCTAGCATGTTGTTCTGTGTTGGTCTTGCTGTTACTCTTTGATACATTTGCCTCCCACATTCTTTCTAGAAAGAAGCAGCTATCCTTATGATAAAGTGGAAGACCAGGGCCCCTAATTGGGAAGAAAACAAAGCTGGCAGGCAGGAGGGATGGTCCCACTGCCCTGTGAGTTTCCCAGTAGCCGGGCAGAGGTGATAGGCTGTCCTCAGAAAGGGAGAGCAGGAGCCGGGCCTGCAGTCACCCGTGGACCTCTCACTCCCACCTGCCCTGCCCATACCACCCTCTTCCAGGGGTCCCTGTCTTGTTTTGTAGAATGGCTCCTCCGCCCACCTGGTTACCCAACCTGGACACTTAGGCGTCATCCAGATGCCTCCACTCCCCACCCCCTCCCCAGCCCACCAGGTCTCTTGGGAAGACAGAGATGTCACAGGGATTCCAGCGAAGTGTTAGAACCTGTCTGCCATTCTTCCCCCAGCCCTGCAGGCGCTTTTCCATTCGACAGCAGGAGGGCTCCTGGTAAATCCTTGTCAGATCACATCAGCTTCCTGGTCACGAGTTTCCAGTATCTTCTTGTCTTTTTCACAGTAAAGTCAAGTCCCGACAGAGCCTGTGGGGCCCCCCAGCCTCACTTCCTACCGCCCTCTTTCCATGGCTCCCCTTCGGCCACACTGGCCTCCTGACTTTCCTTGCACACACCGGCTGTGCTCCCACCTCAGGCCTCTGCTCCAGCCCTCCTCCACCTGCTGCTCTGTGGCCTGGTTGGTCTTCACTAAACATCACCTTCTAATGAAAACTTCCCCGACCTCCCTATTAACATTTCTTTTTTTTGTAAGGGGGGAGGAAGGGGGGAGAGAGAGAGAGAGAGAGAGAGAGAGAGAGAGAGAGAGAGAGAGAGATGGATATGAGAGAAATACTTTGATTGGTTGCCACACACACACACCCTGGCTGGGGGCTAGGGATCAAATCTGCAACCCAGGTACATGTCCTTGACCAGAAATCAAACCCACAACCCTTCAGTGTGCAGGCTGATGCTCTATCCACTTAGCACACTGGCTAGGACCCTATTTATATTCATTATTCCTCCTTCTTGTCATTCCCATCCCCGTTTTTTGTTTTATTATTCTTCACAGCAATAACCATCTAACATATTATGTTTAGGACTGACTACATAATTTGCAGGCTCAATGCAATGAACATGTGGACACCTTGTTGAAACATGATTAAACACTAGAGACCCAGTGCACAAAATTTGTGGACTGGGGGAGGGAGTGTCTCTCAGCCCGGCCTGTGCCCTCTTGAAGTCTGGGACCCCTCAGGGGATGTCTGGCTGTTGGCTTAGGCCCCCTCCCTGCGGAGATCAGGCCTAAGCCGGCAGTCAGACATCCCTCTTGCAGTCCTGGACCCCTTGCTTCTTATCACTCAGCTTGTTGCCATGGAGGCAGGAGAGTTTCCTACCACTGTTGCTGCACTTGCCATGAGCCCGGCTTCTCCTGTGGGAGCACACTGACCACCAGGGGGCAATTTCTGCATTGAGCATCTGCCCTCTGGTGGTCAGTGTGCATCATAGCGACTGGTTGTTCTGGTTGGTCTACTGTAACGATTGCTTAGGCTTTTATTATATAGATTTTAAGACAATGACAATGGAACAATGAACCTCGTACGGGGACCTTTTTAAAAAAAATTTATATTTTATTGATTTTTTTACAGAGAGGAAGGGAGAGGGATAGAGAGTTAGAAACATCAATGAGAGGGAAACATTGATCAGCTGCCTCCTGCACACCTCCTACTGGGGATGTGCCCGCAACCAAGGTACATGCCCTTGACCGGAATCGAACCTGGGACCCTTCAGTCCGCAGGCCGACGCTCTCTCCACTGAGCCACACCGGTCAGGGCCCATATGGGGACCTTCTGAGTCTGGGGCCCTGTCGCCGGCTTGGCTTTCACACTCATGAAGAGGTCATGACAAGGTTATAGGTATTTATTTACTGTCCTTCTCCCCCAAATGGAATGCAAGAGGGGAGTCTGGCCTAAGAGGTATCCACAGTGTTGAGAATGTAGTAGGTGCTCAGTGAGTATCTACTACATGACTGAATAGGCTCCGCACTGGGGTCCAGCACAGAGGAGCTCCTCACCCAGCTGGGGTGGCAGGGAAAGCTTCACGAGGTGGCACCGGCACCGTGGAGGCGGATCTGGAAAGGTGGGCGGGGTGGGGGGGACCAGTGGGAGACCTGGGCAGCCCATGGAGACAAGCTCAAGCCTAAGGGTACGAGAGTGTGGCCCTGGCCCTGCTGCTGTTTGGCGGGCGACTGGGAGGAGCTGCTCACAAAGGGTCCTATACATGCCAGGCATTACCCCGGGGGGTTGGGGTTGGCAGTGCCTCTGACCCAGCCTATCTGGGCAGGTTAGTTAACTCCCTGACCCCCAGTCTCTTCTTCAGTCTTTCTCATCGTAGGAATGATACAGGGGGATCGTGTGTAGGGTGGAGACTAGGGTAGAGTAATACTAGCATGGGGCATGGTAAGAGGATGGGAGTCTGTGCAGGAGGTTTCTGGGGAGAGATGGGGGAGGGAGGTAGTGGATAGAGCAGACTCAATGCCAGTCCCACCAGCCTGGAGGGTTGCTGTGGGGACCTTCAGAGAGAGTTTCAGGGGATTGGCACGAGGAGGTGGAGGAGCCTCTAGGATTCTGTTTCTAAAGTGCGGTCTCAGGGCCTGGGGAGTAGGCTGCCCAAGGAGGAAACCACTGCAGACCATGAAAGTCCTGCGGTCTGAGGATTTGGCTGGTCCTGGGTGAGGACAGGTGTGCTCCTCAGAGCCAAGTTCTTTCGAGGAATGGGCCACTGAGGCATGGTGCCGTCACAGGCTCCCGCCCATGTGCAAGGCAGCATCCTCAGAGGCCCCTGGAAGTAACTGGGGGGACTCTCAGGGGTCAATATGAGGCCCTGCCACACACAGGTGGGTCTCAGGAGCCCCTCTGATTTGGGCACTGAAGTCAAAGTTGCCAGTTTTCACCTACACTTAGCCCAGCGCCTCGCACTTAGTATATGCGCAATACATGGAAGTTAACATTATCGGGCCCAGTGGAGAGAGGGTGGCGGGTAATGACAAGCACAGCACAGGAAGAGCCCTTAGAAGCCACGAATCCACATGAAGCCCACTTTGAGAAGGGACTTGTCTAAGGATGGGTCGGAAGCCAGAGAGGGGAACAGCGCTGTCATGGATGTCCTTGCTTCCCTGCCATGTCCACAGGCTCTCCAGACGTTTAGGGGTGAGTCTCCACCAGATGTTGCTCATGTCCCTCAAGGCCACTGTGTCCAAGATGAGTCCTTCAGCCACCTTCCCAGGCCTGTCTCACCTGTGGCTCCAGCCTTGCTCTCAGCATCTGCCTGGGACCAGGACTCTGGGAGCCCATTTCATTCTTTCTTTTCCAGCCCTGGCCTAATCCACCACCAAGTCCAAGGCCAAAACCTTTGGCTCTGTGTTTCTCCCTCCGCATTTGTGCTCATGTGGTCCCAGTCCTGCCTTTTCCTCTCCTCTGGTCCTGGTTCACCCCTCTAACTTGCCCCAGGTGCTCAAGATCAAGAAATGGTGAGGTGGGTAAGGGTCCTGGGGCACACAGGACCCCTCTTTCTGGCCTGGGGCTTGGGTTGGGTTCCCATGCCCTGCCTGTCCCACAGTAGTCGGCTGGGGGCGCTCCTGCCCCATGGAATCTGCACCCGCTGCCAGTGGGGGCGGGGAGCCCCTCTGAGCCTGCGCCATCCCAGCCTGTCTGGCTGGTTAGTCTGGGTGTGGACTGAGAGATCCACGGGGTGGGGGCAGGGAGGAGGTGCGGTGTGTGGGCTGTGTGTTAGGGTGTGTGTGGCTGAGGCTCTGGCCTGGGTGGGCATTGGTCCCCTGCCTTATGGGTTTTGGTAGAAGTGCCCTGGGGTCCTGGTTGACCCCCACCCCCAGGCTTGGGGACCCTGCAGTAGGATCACAAGAACTTAGGTGATAGTCTGGCCTTGGCCTTTCCCCAGGGAACCCCACCTTCATCCCCACTTAGGGTGGGCCCTCAGTTTTGGAAGGTGGGCTTTGAGGTCTAATTCCCACTTCTCCCCCTGGGCAATCATTTACCCTGTTAGCCTCAGTGTCCTTGTCAGTAAAATGGGGACAATCACACCAATGCCACAGGACTGTCATGAGAACCAGAGCTACGTGTGGGAAGCACCCAGCCCCTGGCTGCCACCCAGTGGCCTGAAGCCGGTTGGGGAGGGATGGAGGTATCAGTCAAGACCACCGTGAAATCATGGTCCGTCTCCTGCTACTGCACCAGATAGTCTGTGCGCTCAGAACGCGGGGAGCGCAGGTTGGGGGCGAAGACAGAGCTCCAGCACAGGGAGGGGAAAGGCCGTCAGAGACAGAGCACAGTGGTCTGGGCTTCAGAGAAAGGAGACCCTCCGATGGAGGAGGGGGCCGCAAAGACCTCTGGAGGAGGTGGGGGCCCCAGTTGGGCCGGTGCTTGAAGAACAGGTGGGAATTCCTTCCCGCCTGGAAGTGGAGGGGAGGGCGCTCCAGGCCTGGCAGCCCTGCAAACCAGGAGACCGAAGCTGCAGAGTCTCTCTCTCCGAGAGCATCAGGGCCGGTGTGGGTGGAGACGGTGGGGTCTGAGTGCCGGGGGTGGGTGGGTGGGTTGGCACGTCGTGGGGGTCCTTGACTACTAGCGGTGAGGCCTGCAGGGAATCCACGGGCAGCAGGCAACTTGGAGCAGTGTTGGGTGGGGGGAGGTTGGCCTGGATAGAGCTGAGCTTCAGGAGGACTGGCCACTGCAGCACGGAGGGCTGGGTCCCTCTGCTCGGCGTGGGGGCTGGCGTGGAGGGGCAGGGCAGGGCCAGGAGATTCCCGCGTGGTAAGGACTCAGGATAGATGGCTGGAAGGACTTCCGGCCCAGGCCTGGGGAAGCCCTGGCCCAGGGGCCTGGCCCCGCCTTTCCTGTCCCTGAATCCCCTGCCTCTCCTCGCTCCCACTGCCTCCAGATGCCCCCGCCCCCCATACACTTTCCAGGCTTCTGAGGCTGGGGGTGGGGAGGGGGGTGGAAGCCCTGGACTGGCCAAGGCCTGAGGTGGGGCAAGGCAGTCTATGCCTAACCCTACTGGGTGGCATGTGCTGTGCTGTGCCCTCTCGGGACCTCCCTTGCCCACGGTGGTGGGGGCGGGCAGCCGAAGTTCTGACTGTCCCACTCCATGGTCCCCGCCTTCTTACAAGAAAGTGCAGCTGGCTAAAAAAGGACCCACTCACCCATTCAGGTCGTCCTGCCACTGCGGGTGCAGGGCCTGGGGCGGGGGGAGGGGGGGCAGAGGGGATGAGAGAAGGCTACGCAGGCCTGAGGAGTTTGGGGCGCTTGGGCCTGCCTGAGAGATTTCTGGGGAATCCTGTGACAGAAACTGCGGCAGGAAGGCCTCAGGCTAGAGGTGGGGGAGGATGGGCCTGTCTGGCTGCAGTGGCCACCTTGGAGCTGGGAGGGTGGGGGAGGAGGGCGCTGCGCTTGTTTACCGGAGGGAGGCACGTCCTGGCTTGTTGGGAACGCAGCCCGGGCCTGGGGGAAGGAGGGGGGCCAGCACCAGCCAGCCAGTCCTGCTCCCTCTTCTCCTGCTGGGCCTATAGTCCAGGGAAGGGGTCGGGGTGCTGGGTGGGGGTTGCAGGGTTCCCCCGGGGAATATGGGAGTAAGTTCTAGGGCCTGGGTTTGGTTCCCTCCTTCTCTGAGGTGCAGGTGCCCAGGCTTTGGGTAGAGGGGTAGAGGGGTAGAGGGGTCCTGACCTGGTAGGCACAGTGGGCACCTGGACTGCTTTGCGCTGCCCCCACCTGCTGGGAGGACAGGCAGGCCGGGGCGGCCCAGAGTCTGAATGACCCCTCATATGAGTCCTAGCAAGGGGTCCCCAGGAGCCGTGGCTGCATAGCTGGTGAGGCAGGCAGAGTACCTGCCGTTTTCTCCTGGGGTCCTGTCCTGACCCCAGCCCCTGCCTTCTGCTTTCAGTCTAGGGATGTGGCATCTGCCCCACTGTGCGGGGTCCCCGCCCAGCCAGGGCTCCCCCCATGGCCTGGCCCAGGAGCAGTCCCTGACTGTCAGATGGTGGACACCTGGAGGAGAGAAGTGGGTTTGTGGGGAGCTTGGGACACTTGGGGTCAGTTTGGAGGTGAGGGTAGAGGCAGGGTGTGGGGTGCCACTGGGACCTGGACGAGGGATTAGGAATAGGGTAGGGTGGGAGGAATGTTGTGGGTTTGGGGCAGGAGTAGGGCTGACATCGCAATTTTGGGCAAAAGTCTGGTCTGAGGGTAGGCGCAGGCCAGAGCCGGGTTTTGGGATGGGGTAGGGCTTGGGCACAGGGAAGCACCCAGATTTGCAGCCTTGGTTGGAGGCTGGGTCCTCTGGCCCCTGGTAGTGGCAGGCTTTCCTCCACCCTCTGAGCCCGGGTGGGACCTGAGCAGGTGGCATTCTGCAGCTGCTGAGCCCCAGACTCTCTAGGCCTGGTTGTCAGCGGAGACAGGGGCCCCATTTCACACTGGACTGAGCCTGGGGTCTGGGGCTCCTCCTTGCCAGTCCTCCCATCCTTGCTGCCTGCCCTCCTGCCTAGGCCTCCTCCTGATTCTCAGCCACCTGCAAAAAGACCCTGAGGCAGGACCCGCACCAGGCAGGCTCCTCTGCCCCAGGTCACCATGTGCGTGGCCGTCTGTGCATGTGGTTGTGTGTGTGTCTGAGGTGCCGCCAGGCTGACTCGGCCACACCCTGGTGACTCAGGGCTGTGGCACGTACCCTGCCCGGCCAGAGGGAGAACAAAGCCACCAGCTCAGGGCCTTGGTATCCAGCTTGAGTCACTGCAGACACACCTAGCCAGGTGCCCCTCTGCCTCCCAGGTGGGTCAGACCTCAGGGGATCCCACAGTGGAGGAGCAGAGAGCCCCTCGGGCTGAAAACCAGCAGCATGCCTTTTCCCAGGGGCTCACGTGCCTTTTCCCAGGGGCTGTGAGCCCTTCTAGACCTGTCCCTGGGGCTCCCTGCTGCTGGGGTGGCACCTGCAGATGCAGTCATAGACCCCGAGGGGCACACTGGCCCTCCCCCCGCTGCCCGATAAACGACACTTTCAGGCCACTGTGTATCACCCTCCAAACTGTCAACCCAGGGGACCCTTGAAACAACTCTGAGGGGCGGAAACTATTACTCCCTCACCTCACTTTACGACAAGGAACCTGGGGCTCAGAAAGCTAATAGTTGCCCAAAGTCCCCCAGCTGAGGAGTGGCCAGCCAGCCTTGACCCTCCTCATTGGGCATGCGCTCTGGCCTGCCGTGAGCCAGGTGTGGGAATGTAGTGACAGTGGCCTGCCCCTGCCCTGCGTCAGTCCATTGTGGGGACCCACTCGACACACCCTCACTGCGTCAGGCAGGGGCCCACTGGGTCGGGGCAAATGAACAGCCCTGTGCTCCTCCCAGTCACTAGGCCTGGGTACTAGATCCTTCCTCACACCTCGGGATGGGGACCATGATCCCCGCTGGCCTCCCTGCCCCCGGGAGGCAGAAAGTGGGTTTCCACACAACCACCAGTCCTTCCACACAGGCGGCTGTGTGTGTGTCATCTGTAAGTGTGTGTATGTGAGTGTGTGTGTGTATGTGGTGCAGGAGTGTGTGTATAGACTATGAGTGTGTGTATGAGTGTATGAGTGTGTGTGTGGTGCATGAGTGTGTATGAGTGTGTGTGGTGCATGAGTGTGTGTATGTGTGTGAGCATGTGTAGTGTGTGTGGTGTGAGTGTGTGTTGGTACATGTGTGTGCATGAGTGGGTGAATGTGTGTGTGAGTGTGTGAATGAGTGTGTGAATGTGTGTGTGAGTGTGTGTGAGAGTGTGTGTGTGGGGTATGTGTTGGTACATGTGTGTGTGTGCATGACTATGTGTATGAGTGTGTGGTGTGTGGTGCATGGATGTGTGGTGCATGAGTTTGTGTATGAGTGTGTGAATGTGTGTATAAATGTGTGTGAGTGTGTGTATGAGTGTGTGAATGTGTGTGTAAATGTGTGTGAGTGTGTGTATGAGTGTGTGAATGTATGTGAATGTGTGTGAGAGTGTGTGTTGGTACATGAGTGTGTGTGTGAGGGTGAGTGTGTGTTGGTACATGAGTGTGTGTGTTTGTACATGATTGAGTGTGTGTGAGGGTGAGTGTGTGTGTTGGTACGTGAGTGTGTGTGTGAGTGTGTACATGAGTGTGTGTGTTGGTACATGAGTGTGTGTGTTGGTACATGAGTGTGTGTGTGAGGATGAGTGTGTGTGTTGGTACGTGAGTGTGTGTGAGGGTGAGTGTGTGTGTTGGTACGTGAGTGTGTGTGTGAGGGTGAGTGTGTACATGAGTGTGTGTGTTGGTACACGAGTGTGGAGGCGCAGGAGAGCCGCATTGCTGTAAGTGGGTCAGGTGGAAGCAGTGCAGGTTAAAGGCGTTTGGGCCCTTTCCCCGGCCACGTCGGCAGTGAGTTGAACGGCGAGGTTGAACAGCATGGTAGGGGCAGAGGTGGGCCTGAAGGTAGCCCATGCTCTGCCCGGACCCCTTGTGGGCACACGGAGGGAAGCGGACAGCCCCTCCCACAGGGCAAGGATGGGAACCCAGAGTCCTGGTTCCCAGGCTGGGCTTGAGTCTTCAAAAGCCACCTGGAGGCTGTAGTCTCCAACAGACCAGGGCTGCTTCGACCCTCGGTCCCAGAGAGGGTTCCTGGCGCAGGTGGGTGGGTGAGTAGGGTGTAGCTCCCAGAGCTGGCCCTGGCCCCTCCACCCACAACTCCATCCAGTTCTTGGTCGGGAGCTGTTTGAGGGAGAGAAAGCACCTTATAAGGTAAGAAATGCCTTCTGCCAGGTGGAGAGGATAGGCTACCTCCCTGCCCCCAGGCCTCCCGCCCTGCCCCGCCCAGGCAGAACAGTGGCTTCTGTGCTATCCCAGCCTGGCGTCCAGCCCAGCACCCTCGCCTCACTCATCCTCACCCATGGAGTCCCCGCTGCCCACCCCAGACCCAGTGGGGGCACCTGGCATGGGGGAGGCAGAGAGGCAGCGAGGGCGTGGAGGGCCTGGTGGCGGTGTGCTCGCGGCTAAGGGGTGGGTGGGCTAGGGGCTGGGATTCCACCTGAGGATCCTAGGCCCCTGGGAGTGTCCCGGACACTTCACAGGCCCAGGCCACAGCAGCCATACCCAGGCACAGCCCTGACTCCCTTCTCCAACCCAGGAGCTTCCCTCCCGGCCCTGCTGGGCTCCCTAGGCAAGGGCCCACCCTCTCTGTTCTAGGGCAGCTTGGGTTCCAGGCCAGTTCTCCTGGTTAGTTCTCCAGGGGGGGCAGCCGGCTCAGTTTGTCTACTGCTGAGAAATGGGATGTCCCCACTCAGTCCTGTCTCCTTGCCTGGAACACCTCCACTTCCCTGTTCCAACTGGTGCTCCCTTGAGAAGCTGGCCTCCCCCTGGCCGTGCTCCCCACCAGGGCACGCTGTGTATCGTCCAGTGCCGTCATTCTGAGTGTGCCAGATGCACCCTTTTGGAATTTCAACCTGGAGATAAAAAAACTGACTACATTTTTAAAGTGTTTTTCAAACATTATCTAATTTGACCCTTGACATAGCCCTTCCAGCAGGACACGTTGGCAAGTGAGCTTAACAGAGAGGGCTAACAGCCTGGTAGGACAGAGATGGGCCCAGAGACAGCCCATGCTGTGCCCTGGACGCCTTGTGGGCACAGCGAAGAAAGGGAGTGTTTGTTCCAGTGGTCGTAGAAATACAGGAGCCAGGAGTGTCCTTCGTGATCTAGTCCGGCTGCTGGCTGTGGAGCGTGGGAACTCAGACCCTGAGCTGGGACTAGAGCCCAGGACTCCTGACCCCCAGTCCTGCCCCATTTCCTAGGGGTAGACGGAGTGTTCCCTTCCCCCCCATCTGTCTGGGCCTGGGCCTGAGGGGTGCTGGGTTCTGCTTGGGTGAGTGCACCTAGATGCCCAGCCGGGAGAGGACGGAGGGGGTGGGGCAGGGCCTGAGCCAGGCCTGATGGGGGAGCCGGGCCCTGGGCCTCTCCTTCCGCCCCCTGTTCTGGTGCAGGCGCTCCTGGCCTGCCTACTCCCAGCACGGTTACTGTGGAGGTTTTCCAAGAAGCTGACAAAGCAACTTCTGCGTGTGAGGAAAACAAGGCCAAATGTGTGAGAATGGCTGAGTCGTCCTCGCTCATTCCCAGCCTTCCCTGCGGGGAGCAGCCTGCTCCCAGCCCTGCCCGAGTGCAGAAAGGACCCCTCTTAAAGCTGCTGTGGTGGCACCCTTCTTGAAGTCCCGGGGTCAGGGAACCCCTTGGTCTCTTGCCAATTTGGAATTAGTCCCAGCAGGAAGTTCTGTCTGTTGCCTGGCTCTAGCCTCTGCTGTCGTGTGTGAACCCCCTCTCTCGTCCTGCCCACTGGAGGACGCAGACTGCCCAGTGCTCAGGCCACAGTAAGTTGGAGGTCAGGATCGCAAGTGTCCCCTGCTCTCCTCCACCTGTAGGGTTTAGGGAAACCTGAGGTACGGTCTGAATTCCCACTGGTGATGCCCTTCTTCACGCCTCTCCCCCAACCCGCGGCCTCTGTCCTACCCCTCGCCCCGTCAGGACACTTTGCGTTCACCCCCCTCTCCAAGACGTGCTGTCTGCTGCCCCAGATGCTGTCCTGGACTCTGATCTGAGCTGGTTTCCAGCATTTTCTCTGTGTCCTGCACTTGCCCGTGTTCCAGGTGCTTTGGACAGTGTTTCCTGACACCAGCTGGTGCTCAGTACATGTCTGTGATGGGCTTGTTAAGGGCAGCTCTTCAACTCCGTGCTGACTCTTCCCGACTTTCCAAATGGGAAACCCTTGGGTAAGCCCTGTAGCTGCAAGCACAGGGCCCGTTGGTTCATACTGCTCGAATGGGGCCGTCTGAACACCTGGGAAGTTGGACCATCTGTCTCCTGGCCTGTAGGCTGGTGCTAGGCCTTGGAGAAGATTAGAGGGAGGAGGAAACAGCCAGGCCTGTCCATAGATCATCCCCTCCTCTGGGTCACTGGCTTTCCTGGGCCTGGACCAGGATACATTAGAGAGTTCTAGAAGCCAGGAGGACCAGTTCAGGGAAAATAGAGGGTGTGGTCCCTCCAGGGTCCCAGGCTCAGAGTGGGGCTAAGAGCAGGGTCACAGCCTGTGAACAACTACTAGTTCATGCATTTAGTGAGCACCACTGTATACGAAACACGCTGACCTTGAGAGAGGAGAACACGTGGGGAGTCCAGAAACGAACAAGCCAGGGCCCACCCTGAACCCCCACATGGGCAGGTCTGACATGGCCTCTTCCAACCGCCGCAGAGACTGGGGCTTCGAGAGGGTCATGTGCTGCCCTGGCCACACAGCAGTGCTCGCTGGCTGGGACCAGAGTCCCGTTCCTTCCCCAGCACCTGCTGCCCACGGAGCTGCCTGAGCACGGGGCACAGCGGCTGAGGGGACAGGCAGTGTGCCCAAGGTCCTGAAGCAGAGGGGTGGGGGTGGGGGTGGGGGCCCGGATAGGAGAGCCACAGAAGCCCAGATCTAGGAAAGGGGAGTTACTGACAGGCACAAGGGGTGTGTGGGTGAGTGTGAGGCGGGGGCCGAGCAGCGTTTGTTCTGGGCGGGAGTGTTGTCAGTGTTCCTGAAGCAGGAATGGTGTGGTGCCACAGAAGCCTTTGCTTCTGATACTTGCAGGGGTCTTAGCGCAGGCAGGCAAGGATTGGGTGGGCGTGCCTGGCTGGGCTGTGGGCAGGGCATAGGCACCAAGGTAGCCTGACAGGTGGGCTTGGAGGGTGTGTGAGTAGCCGAGCCAGGAGAGAAGGAGGCTCCAGTTCTCTGTCCGCTTCTTGGGCAAGGGGAGTCCAGAAACAGGGGCCACTTCCGCAGCCTGGCTTCAGCCTGGGCACAGGGTGTAGGCGGTGTGGTCTGGGGGTGTTGAGCGTGTGGCTCAGAGCCTTGGCAGCTCAAAGAGGGTGGGGGCCCCTGCAGGACCTCCCACCCGGGACACGGGAAGGAGGTGTTTGATGAGTGATTGATGGGGGCGGTGGGACCTTGGGAGGCCCCCAGGCCTGTGATTGCGGCCACCTTCTCGGGGACCTGCAGCAGCCCGTGGTAGCCGGCAGGGGGCGGTGCCCTACCGGCTTTGCGGGGGCTCCTCCTCCCCTACCCCGGGCGGGGCGCCCGGGAATGCGGTGGGGCTTAGATGTGGCGGCGCCGCCCGCGTCCCGTCTCGTCCGGTCCTGGCGGCCCCCGAGCAGCCTCCCTGCCCGGGCACGCCGGCCCCGCGGGCGGGAGGGCGGACACCAGGTGTCTGCGCTGCTGGAACACAGGCTTCCAGCCCCGCCCGGGACCTGGCGCCACACCGGGCCCCGCCCCCGTCTGGGCGCTGCTGGGATGGGCACGGAATTCCAGTTTCGGGGTCCTGAGGACCCTCTGCGATCATTAGCATGACACACCCCTGCCATGTTGGTGGGTTTCAGCGGCCTCCCACCTGTCCTGCTGCAGGCAATGAGCCGCCCTGGAGTCCTGGCCCTGGGCCTCCGTTTCTCATCTGCTAAAAGCCGACCATGACCCTGTCTTGCTAAGTCCTGTTGTGAGCGTTGACCCATAGGAGAGGCTCATGGACAGTGTGGACCAAGACAGTGCTAAAGGACGTCCCCTGCCCACCTCCCCATCAGACTGGCAGCTCCCCCAGGGCAAGGCTCCTCAGAAGGGGCCTCAGGGTACCCCTCCCCCCCCCCCCCCCACATAGCTGGTGGTAGCCCCCAGCTTGGTAGTGGACGTGGAGGGCTGAGAAGTGAAATGCAAGCTTTGGTCTGTGCTGGTAACAGGCCAGGCCTGGCCTCTCTTGTCTGCCGTCTCAGCAGAAGACAAGGCCCATGGAGCCTGGAGGGGGCTGGAGAGGGCTGACCTTGCCCTTGGTCAGCGGGGCCAACACAAGGGCCCGGGGAGGCGCGTTGCTGGCTTGGGGGAGAGACTTAGACGGTGAAGGGCAGTTTCTGGCAGCATTCGGTGGTGGGAGCCGGGGCGATCACAAACTCCATTCCCGGTGACAGGTGGGTAAATTGAGCCTCAGTCTCCCCCAGTGACTTATTGGCAGAAGCAGAACCAGAACCAGGCCCCTGACTCCCAGTCCAGTGCACTTTCTCCATTTCCTTATTCACATTTTTGGGATTGGTTTCAAACTACAAAGCCACAGTGGTGGAGAGGGTGTGGGTCTCAGAATATGTTCATGGTCCCCTTTCCCAAACCCAAGTTGTCTGTGGTCACATCAGGGACCCTCTCATTCTGCCCTGGAGGTTCCAGAGGGGACCCTGTCTGGGCAGTGTTAATCCTGTCAACCCAAAGGCTGGGCCCTGGGAAGTCTCGTAGCCTGCTCACCCTCCCAAGAGAAAACCGGTGAATTTTGGTGTGTTCCCTGCCCCCCTCGCCCCTTTCTACCCCACCAGGAGGGCAGGCCCAGCACACAGGACAGAGGTGTGATTTGCTTAAGCCTTGGCTATGTCCAAAGAAGGTAAGGAGGGGTCAGTAGGCCCAGCTCCTGGCCTAATGCCCACCTCCAGTGTGTGGCTCACAGCAAGGCCCTTTCTCTGAGCCTATTTCTCCATCCATAAAATGAGGCAGTGGGCTCCATTCATGAGCTGGGAAAATGGGGGGGCCCCCCTTAGTTTCCCTGTACTACCCTCTACAGCACCGTACCTGGGGCATGGGGTGGCCTTGACCTATTTTGGAGGAACCTGGAAGGGGAAGGGTCCAAGTAGTTGCATCTGCTGCCTTTGGGCCTGTTTTGCTTCCAGAAGACAAAAGAAAGGGCTCTCAGTGTCTGCTAAGTATGGCAGCGGTTCCTGCCAGGTGCTCCTGCCCGCCTGGGGGTGAGGACAGGCAGGGGAAGAGTCCCAGCTCATCCACTTGGGGCCTGATAGACCGGGGGCTTGGTGACTGACAGGCACACTTTAAAGAGGTGACCTGCCACGTGGCTGCCCCTGACTCCGGGAGGTCTTCAGAGTCAGCTTATCAGCCAGGTGTACTCTGCCTGGGCCGGGGTCGAGCTCCCCTCCCTCCAGCCCGGCACTGGGTGGCCATGGAGCGGGGTGACTTGGTGGGGAGGGTTTTGTGAGGGAACTTAGGGTCCTAGGGAGCAGTGCCACAGGAATATTGGCTGGCTTCCTTTTCCCAGGAGGCCACGGGAAGTGCGTTTGGGGGACAGGACCCCCACCTGTCACCCTGCCAGAGTATAGTCTCGGCAGCCTTGGGCTTGTGGGGAGATGGAGCTGGGGAGGAGGCTGTCAGGCACTGGAGAGCCCCAGGAGGACCCCTGGCTTCCCGGTCTCAGGGAGGGCCCTCTAGAACACCCCAACTCGCTGCAGGCAGGGCAAGCCTAGGGTGGCTTGGGAGCGGAGTGTGTCCCGAGGTTCTCCATTTTGTACCCACCGTCTGTGGCTAAGAGGAGAGGGAAGGCAGCAGGAATGCAGGAAGCCTGGCCAGGTCCTGTCTCAACAGGCTGGGGCGGGAGGGCTGGGCTCCCACGAGGGCCCACATGCTCGTCAGCTCAGCTCGTAGCTAAGCAGCCTGTGCAAACAGCAGAAACACACCGAGCGGCCCCAGTGTGCGTGCACATGTGTGAGCCTGTGCTGGGGCCTCGAGGCTCGGGGGCTCGTTGCTTCATACCACAAACAGGAGCCTTTCTTGTGACTTTAGTGACCGTCACACGCAGGCCTAAGGGTGGGGGTTCTCACACTTCTGAGGACTTATATTGCCAGGCCTGATCCGCTCATCAGCTCCTCTCACCTGACAACCCGACAGGCCCCAGATGACCCACTTGTATAGATAGGGAAACCGAGGCTCTGAGAAGCTGCACATACCCACCGTCACGGAGCAAGTGAGTGGTAAAGCCGACCTAGGGTTCCAGCCGAGGCCTTTCTGACTCCAGAGTGCGGCTTTACCTCCAGGCATGTGTGACGTGTCTGACGTGTGTGGTGTGTGTGCACGTGAGCACCGCCTAATGGATGTGTGTGTAGATGTGGGCTTTCATGGGTTTGTATCTGTCTAGGGATGCCTGTTTACGTGTGTGGATACCTGTGTACCGGTGGAGGTGTGTACCAATGCTCATGTGTGAGCATGTGGCACGCATTGTGTACACATATGCATATTTGCACATGCATGTGCAAGCACACCAGCATTCATGTGTGCCTGAGTGCACATGCTGTGTGTGTGTGTGCATGGATGTCTGTGTGTAGCTCTGCGCCTGTGCACGGGCCTCTCAAAGGCTGACCTGGCTCTCTAGCTCCCCACCTTCTTCCCAGGCTCCTGACTCAGAACATAAATCAGCACCCCACAGGGTGTCTGGTGGCCGTGCGTGCGGGTGGCACTGGGACCTCTGAGGATTGGAAGGAAAGGCATATTGGAGAGGAACAGTATTGGCAGGAATGGGGTTGGATGAGAGAAAGGCAGATGGTATGAGAGGGATTAAGGCTGGGGCAGGAGCCAACCTGGGTTTTCTTCAGCCCCCAAGCAGGGGCAGAGGACCCACTGTGGACTGGTCCGGATTGCCCCAGTCCTGCCCTGTCTCCTCTACCCGCCCACCCCTCTCCTAGGGAACTTCTGCAGGGAGTCTACAGGAGAGTCCCAGGGCCCACAGGCTGGGTGTGTGGCTTGCCCCAACTTCTGTGTGTGCCAGGGAACCCCCCCTCAACTCCTGAGGGGATTGAGGGGTGACAGAGGCTCTAGATGGGAATCCTCTGTGGTTTATGGATACGGGGGCGAGGGCTGGGGCCAATTCTAGCCTCAGGAACTACACAGAGCACCACCCTTTGGTACAGTGCTCTAGTGCCCTGCTGGGCATCGAGGTGCAGGTGGAGCAGCGGTCAGCAGGTGGCGCGCGGGATCCGCGGATGGCGGATGGCGGGGAAAAGCCTTGCAGGCAGGATAGGAATCCAGGGGGTGGGGCTGAAAGACTGGTTGGAATAGACCCATCTGCATGGGAGGGTGGGAGATGGGGGACAGACTTTGCAACAAGAGAGTCAGACACCCAGAGGGACAGATATACACCCCATCTTCCAGAGGGACAGATTTCCAACCCCCCTAGTAGAATCACAGCCCCTCAGAGGGACGAGCACAAAAGGACAGCTCTCTCCTCCTCCTGAGTATTATGGGCTGTTGTCTGATGGCTTCAGGTGAGCCAAATGGAGGCAGGAGGGACCACACTGTCCTGACAGGGTGTCCTGGGCCTTTGTGCCTGTGAGAAGAGGGCCAGGGCTCTGGAGACACACAGGGCTGAGATCCGATTCCAGCTCTGCCTGGGGTGACCCTAAGCAAGCCCCTCAAGCTTTTCTGAAATGGGGGCGATGCCTGGTAGGGGCCAAGCAGAGGCATGGGCACACAGAGTGGCCGTGGAGGTGATTATAAGCTGCCAGAGCCTCCTGCACCGTAAACCTGCAGTTTCTTTCTTTAAAAAAATATTTTTATTGATTTCAGAGAGAGGAAGGGGGAGGGAGGGAGAGATAAAACATTAATGATGAGAAAGAGTCATTGATCGGCTGCCTTCTGCATGCCCCACACTGGGGACTGAGATCACAACCCAGACATGTGCCCTGGCCTGGAATTGAACTGTGACTTCCTTGTGTAGGCCGGTGCTCAACCACTGAGCCACGCTCAACCACTGGGCAACCTGCAGTTTCTCTAACAAATAGTATTTAATGAGCACTTACTAAGTGCTAGCCCTTGTGAGGTCCTGGGGATACAGTGATGAGCCAGTCACATGGGGTGGCATCTGTCTTAAGGAGCTGGCATTGTAATGAGGGAGGAGGTGTCCAAGGGCTTGTTAAAATGAAAACTGCCCCCCACCCTTTGATTCTTTGAGATGGAAATTATGAGGTAAAAGAGACCTGGCAAAAAAAGGCCTCTCCCTTTTATTTCTTGTCCAAGGCTGGCCTAGGAAAATTCAGGTCTTGCTGTTCTGCTCTGGCCTCTGCCTCTCATCATAGAAGTCAGATGCTGCAACTGTCCACCCCAAACCCTCCTTCTTAGTCAAAGCTGAAGTCCAACACCGACCGATGCCTAGTGCGGCACAGTCTGGGCCCCGCCTCTGACCAGTCTCATCCTCCGCTATCCTGTCTTCCCTCTGCGGCAGCCACACTGGCCTCTGGGCCTTTGCTATTCCCTCTGCTTGAATGTTCGTCCCCAGGCACCCACGTGGCCTGCTCCTTCACTGCCTCCTGGGTTTTGATGAAATGTCCGCTTCTCAGTGAGACTTCCCCTGACCTTCCCCAACTCCCCCTCTGCTCCCGTCTCCTTTATTTTGCTCCATCGCTTTTATTATTGCCGTCGGGCTGGCTATCTTGTTCAATGCATTTCTTTCTTGTCCGTCTCCCCAAAAGACTCAACTCCATGTAATCAGGGGTTTGGGTAGATTAGTTCAAGCTGTACCCCAGAGCCTGAAGCATGCTTGGCACATAGTGGGCATTACTATGCGTTTGTGGAGTGGATGCTGAGTGCTGGCTCTGAGGTGGCAGGTATCTTGGGGGTGGGGCCTGGTGGCAGGGAGCAGGCTGCAGCTGAGCCACAACTAGCACCAACCTGGCAGGGTGGGGGGGCGGGGAGGATAAGGGGTGAGGAGGAGGCAGCAGCAGGAGGACTTCTTGTGCTCTTTGGGACAGAAGATGAGTGGCCATGGTAACAGCCACCAAATTCTCATGCCTTAGTTGGGACAAGGAGAGGCAGGTTTCTCCCCTTGAGAAAAAATAAAAACGTAAGATAAAAATCTAGCAATCAAAGGAGGGGGACATGGTCTTCCTCCCTCCCTTCTGCTGCCCTTTCTCCCTTTCTTCTCTCCCTCCCTCTCTCTCTCTCTCTCTCTCTCTCTCCATTTCCTACACCATCACCCCCATTGCTGACAACCATTCTCTGCTTCTGAGTTTGATTTTTTAAAATTTCCACATATAAATGAGATCATACAGTATTTGTCTTTCTCTGATTTATTTCACTTAATGTAATACCCTCAAGGTCCATCCATGATGTTGCAAACGGCAGGATTTCCTTCTTATGGCTGATAGTACACAATTGGATATGTATTCCACAACTTTAAAGAGAGGAAGGAAGAGGGAGAAAGAGATAGAAATATCAATGATGAGAGAATCATTAATCAGCTGCCTCCTGCATTCCTCCTACTGGGGATCAAGTCCACAACCTGGGCATATGCCCTTGACTGGAATCAAACCCAGGACCCTTCAGTCCATAGGCTGATGCTCTATTCACTGTGGAATAGCCCAAACCAGCCAGGGCTATTCCACAACTTAAAAAACACACACCATATTTTTAATTGTTTTCAGAGAGAGTAAGGGAGAGGGAGAGGGAGAGGGAGAGAGAAACATCAGTGATGAGAGAGAAACATCAATCAGCTGGCTCTATATTCCACAATTTTTTAAACCATGCACCCATACATAGCTATTCCCATGTCTTGGCTATTTGTAAATAATGCCACAATTTACATGGGAGTTATCGCTTAGAGGTGGTGATTTTGTTTCCTTGAGATAGCTACCCAGAAGTGGAATTGCTGCATCATAAGGTAGTTTTATTTTTAATTTTTGTTGAGGAGCCTCCATGCTGTTTCCCATAGTGGCTGCACCAGTTTACATGCCCGCCAACAATACACGAGGGGCCCTTTCCTTCCCATCCTCACCAACAGTTCTTATCTTTTTGAGAATAGCATTCTATCAGGCGTGTGGATTTGATTTGCGTTTCCCTGCTGATTCGTGATGTTGAGCACCTTTTCATGTACCCGTTGCCATTTCTGTATCTCTTTGGGAAAATGTCTATTCAATTCCTCTGCCCATTGTTGAAATTGGATTTTGCTTTTGGAATTGAGTTGCATGAGTTCTTCATGTCATTTGGATGTTATCCCCTTATCGGATAGGAGATTCACAAATATTTCCTTCCATTTAGTAGGTTGCTTTTCATTTTGTCGCAGCAAATGCCTTTCAGTTGGCACAGTCTCACTTGTGTATTTTTGGGAGGATGTTGGTTGTTTCTGAAAACAGGTCCCAGCAGGGGATTGGCAGGTGTTACCCACACTCCGCCTGGGGCCCAAGTGGCAGTCCACCTGGGCCAGGCCATCTCCTCAGAACCATCTCCAGGCCTTTATGTCCCAACTCTTCCCAGTACAGTAGAGGGAAAGCATCTTTCTCCACCCAACCCCTTTCCCCCATGACCCAGAACCAGCCCCCTGGGGCCCTGGCCCCAACTCAAAGGCTTGAGTAAGGCCCCTCAGCTCTAGACTGGTTACCCTCCCTATTCACTAGCCTCTAGAATACCCTCTCCCTTTCTTTATGCTTCAGCACCCACACTCCCCGTTCCTCACATCCAATCCCCTGTCTGAAACACCCAGCCCGGTTTCTCTCTTCGTGACTGAATCCCAGCTGGTACAGAAGAGAAGGAAAAACCAATGAGACAAAGTGGGCTGCGCTAAATGCCAGGAAGAGCGCAGACCGATGATAATACAGTAGGAAGTAAAAGTCGTGTGGAGGTCGTAGGGGCTATTGCAGATGGGCAGGTCTCTCTGAAAAGGTGACATTTGAGCTGACAAATGAGGAGTCAGAGCTGGGGGCAGAGTGGGTATTCCAGGTGGGGTTGAGGTCTCTGAGGCCTGTGGGCTGTGGCTGCCCCCTCAGAGGAAGGTGCTGAGCCTGCCTCTGTGGGGGGAAGGGGTGGAGAGATGGCTCAACCTGTGACCCCAGCTCTGGGCGTCTCTGAGCAGCTAGTCCCCATGTCCGAGCTCAGAGTGTGGGGACCTGAGTTCTGGGGTTAGCGCTTGGACACACAGCCCCTTCTCCTCCGCTGGGGAGGGGAAGCTGGCGCGGCCCAGGCTCCTAAGAAGTTCTGGGCTCACAAGGCTGGCAGAGGGCACTGATCTTTCCCTAATGGAATGTGGGCGGTCAGCTTCCACGAGGAAGGGAGGGTTGGGCCACCTGCTACCTTTCTAGTCCTCAGCTGCCCCAGGTCTCTGAGTTTCCCAGCCCTGCCTCTCCTGGCTGGGGTGGGGCAGGGCAGGGGCGAGATGTAGGTGAGCCTGGGCAGGTGGTCCCTCGTGTAACCATGCCTCTGGGACAGGGGAAAGGCACTCACATGAGCATGTTTGCTATTATTGTTATTTCTAAGCACTTACCTGTGTAGGGCACTGTGCTGAATTGCTTGAATGTGTGTCATCTCTTTAAAGCTTCACAACCATCTGTGAGGTGGGTCCTTTATCTCCTGGAGGTTGCCCAGGACCACACAGCAAGAGGCAGCAGGCTTGTTACCCAGTGGATTGAGGAGAGCAGGGAGGGGACAGCAGGGATCTGCAGAAGCACCCATCTCACCTCTGTATTTACAGGTGAAGAAGCAGCTGCGGAGAAGGGACACACCTTCCCCAAGCTCCCCTAGGAGCACTCGGCTGCTGACCACAACAGAGGGAACTTGAGGCCCCTTGAAGGCAAGGACCCCACTCTACCCTTTATTTCCTCCTCCCTTCCGCACTGTGCCTAGCACAGAGTGCAGCACAGAACAGGTGCCCCAACGTCCTTCATGATGGGTGAAGCTTTCGTCCCTCAGTAGCTGCAAGCACCTGCCATTCATGCCTTCATTCATCTATCCAGCATTTAGTAAGCACCGGCTGCATGCATGGCCCCCTGCTAGACACTGGGTGCACAGCTGAATGAGACACAGTCCCTGCACACAGGTGGTTTCTCTCCTGGTGGGGGCTTAGGGTTATCGCACATGATAACACGCGCTCCCATAGTTTCCCTCCTTCTCAACTCAGGCTTTCTCAGCCCCTGCTTGGTGACATATAGCCTGCTGTCTGCCCAGGCTGGAGGCTGAGCAAATCTCCTCCCCCAGGCCATTTCCACTCCCTTCTTCTTTGCCATCCCTAACACCCCTTCTTTTCAAGGCATCTCCCTCCCCTCCTCCAGGAAGTCCTCTTGGACTAAAATCCCCCAGCTGATCTGTGGGTCCCAGTGCTGAGGTCTTGAGCTCTGCCCAGGTATCTCTGGTTCTACCTGTCTCTCTATTTCTGAGTCTTCTCTTAGCTCCCCCGCTCCCTTAGCCTCTAGAGCTATCCAAACGCAGGGGCCACTTCCCTTCTAGCTGTTTTCCTCAGGCCTAGATGAATAAGGATCAGGGGCTGGAGGGGATGCCGTGCAATCAACCCCCAGCACACAGGGCCTGCCTTTGGCTCTGGCCCTTGACCCCCTTAGAGGAAGCTTTCTCTGGGGTTACTGGGGTACCCACTTGCCAGTCCTGCCCCAAATCTCTGAGCCCTGATCTTCCATGCTGAGCTGGGGACACAGGCGGGGCTGAGTTTTGGAGTACCTGCTCAACCTCACCACCCTTTTTAAAAAAATATATTTTATTGATTTTTACAGAGAGGAAGGAGAGGGATAGAGAGTTAGAAACATCGATGAGAGAGAAACATCAACCAGCTGCCTCCTGCACACTCCCCACTGGGGATGTGCCTGCAACCAAGGTACATGCCCTTGACTGGAATCGAACCTGGGACCCTTTAGTCTGCAGACCAGGGTGATGCTGTATCCACTGAGCCAAACCGGTCAGGGCACCACCCTTTGTGTTTGAAGGCGGGGCCTCCAGTCTCCACTCCAGGTTTGGTCATTTTTACTGCCCCTGTGGCAGGCAGTCTGCAGATAAAAATGGTGCAGTGCAGTCAAAATGCTTCCTCTTACTTGCTGGGTGACCAAAGGTAGAGTGCTTGGCCCCTCTGGGCCTCAGCTAATGACACCTGCCTGCTGTCTCACAGGTGGTGAGCAGGACAGAGATCGAAGAAACAACCCAAGCCCAGGAAGGGCCTTACTTTTGATATGCTCAGAGCAGGGGCGGCACCCTTGGCTGGGCGTTCCCTGGATTGCTCCAGAGGCCAGGAGTGGGAGGAGGAGGAGGGAGCTGGCCCAAGGAGCAGGAATCAGACTCAGCCTTCCAGAGGTCTACTCGGCTCTGCCAGCAGGGAGGGGCAGAAGAGGGTCCTTGTTCAGTAGGAACATGGTGGTGGTCTCCTTCCCCTTCCTTCCCCTTCCTTCCTTCCTTCCTTCCTTCCTTCCTTCCTTCCTTCCTTCCTTCCTTCCTTCCTTCCCTCCTTCCTTCCTTTCTTCCTTCCCACGTGCACTGGCTTCCTCCCATGTGTCAGGCATTAATTACTTCCACGGGACATTTAGGCTAGGAGACCTCAGCTGGGAGGTACATTATTCATTCATTTTACATTTATTTTTTTTTAAATATGCTTTTATCAATTTTTTAGAGGGAGAGGAAGGGAGAAAGGGAGGGAGGGAGAGAGAAAGAGACATCAATTCGAAAGAGAAATATCTATTGGTTACCGCCTCCATGCCCCCTACTGGGGATCAAGCCCGAAACCTGGGCATGTTCCTTATCGAGAACTGAACTGGCAACATTTTGCATTTTGGTGCATGGGCTGACGCCCAACCAACACAGCCACTCTGGCCAGGCATTCATTTCACGTTTACTGAGAACCTTCTAGGCACTGTGCAAGGCCCTGGGGACATAATGGGGACATAATGCCCCCAAGGAGTTTAGAGTCTTAAGGGTTAGAAGGCACAAAAATAGACAGCTGAAGCATGGCTAACTGTTGGACAAATGCAATGCCTCCCTAAGCATCCAGAGCAGGGCCAGGCACAGACTAAGTGTGTGTTCAATAAATGCGCATGACATGAATGACCCATGTTTGGAGAAATTTCTAAATAACTTATGAGTCAAAGAATAAAATCATTAAAAAAATATATTTTATTGATTTTTACAGAGAGGAAAGGAAAGGGATAGAGAGTTAGAAACATCGATGAGTGAGAAACATCGATCAGCTGCCTCCTGCACACCCCCTACTGGGGATGTGCCCGCAACCAAGGTACATGTCCTTGACCGGAATCGAACCTGGAACCCTACAGTCTGCAGGCTGACACTCTATCCACTGAGCCAAACCAGTCAGGACAAAGAATAAAATCATTTTAACTAAATGCTAATAAAATGCTACATTTGAAAATGATAGGAAGCAGTCAGAAGGGTACTTAGAAGGAAATTTGTGGTCTTCAGAGTATCTTATATTCCAAAAAAAAGAAAGATGGAAAATTAAATCATTCAACTCAAGAAGTTGAACAATGATAAAAAGAATAATTTCAGCTGGCTGGCGTGGCTCAGTGATTGAGAGCCTACCTGTGAACCAGGAGGTCACAGCTCGATTCCTAGTCATGACACATGTCCAGGTAGCAGGCTCGATCCCCAGCGTGGGGTGTGCAGGAGGCAGCCAATCAATGAAATGATTCTCTCTCATCATTGATGTTTCTGTCTCTCTCTCCCTCTCTCTTCCTCTCTGAAATCAATAAAAATATGTTTAAAAATATAATTTCAAAGAAAGTAGAAGGAAGGAGATAACAACCTGAGGATATGGTTACTGATTTAGAGAGAGAAGAAGGGAGAGAGAGAGAGAGAGAGAGGAGAGAAGAGAAACATCAGTTGGAGTTGGTTGCCTCCCATCCATGCCCCTATTGGGGACGAACCTGAAACCTAGGTATGTGCTCTGGCCAGAAATCGAACCCACAACCTTCTGTTGCACTGGATGACTCTCCAACCAACTGAGCCTCCCGCCAGGGCAATGTGCTATGTATTTTTGACTACGAAATTCAGATTCAGAAATTCAAATGAGCATTTTTAAATTCATAATTCAGAAATTAGAATAGAAAACAGAATACAAAACAAAGATAAAATAAGTAGAGAGCTAATTTGGCTCTAGGCCCCTCCTGGGTAGGAGTGTGGCTTATTCACCTGGCTCTCTTGAGTCTCAGGAGAGCCAGCGCTAGGCTTACTTGCCTGTATCTGGTCTACCAACCAGCGGGCTGTCTTTAATCCATAATACCTGCTGTAATAACAATGACAACATCACTAATAATCCTTCACATTTGTAGGGCTCTTCAGAGTGCTGGAAGCAAGAGGTGTGTTACTGCTGATGGGAATGAACATAACTATTGTCAGGTCCTCAAATGCCCTATTAGGTAAGTAGGGCATTTTACAGATGAGGAAGCTGAGGCTCGTTTTTCTGAGGTCTCAATGCTCCAAGTCCCTACTTTGCCCCCAAGATTCTTTTCTTTGAGACACAGGTTCTTCCTTCAGTCTCTCTAGCTCCTTCACACTCGCTGAGAGCGCCACTTCCTCCAAGAAGCCTGCTCTGATTCCTGGGTTCCCTGCACACGTCTCTCTCTTCTTTGACCTTATTCACTTGGCCAGGAAGTCCAGAATGGCTGTCTTGAGCAGAGAAGTTCCCTCTCAAGTTGACTGTGAGCTTCCTAAGGTGGAGGGGTGGAGAACAATCGGAGGTGTCCTAGCACAGGGCTGGGCTTGGAGGAGGTCCTTACTTCTTGTCTGTGGATCTAGAATTTGAGTTGGCAGGATTAGGCCTGTACCCATCAGAATAGATTCTGGCCAACCCCCAGAGTCGTGCTTGAGAGGGAACCCGATACCACTTGGGAGAATTTCTCATTTCTATGCTTCCTAAGGCAGCCCCATGGTGCCTGGGCCTGTCAGGAGGCACTGGGAATGTAGGTCAACACTGTGTAGCCTCCTTGTAGGATGGTGGGGCGGGCGACCTTCCGTGTCCAAGTCGTATTGGCCTGAAGATGTAACTAGGTACCTGACTCCCTTTCCCCATAACTGGAGAATTCCCAGAGTCCTGTGGTCAACTTGTGTGACCAGTGACTGGCCAATCCCAAGAGGAGAGATACAAATAGACACATAGCTTTAGCCGTGAACAAATCTCAGTACTTTATTCATCCCTTGGCTGGGAGAAGGGGGCTATGCCCCAAGGTGGCCAGCCAGTCGGCTGGGGTGGCTAGGCTATGTTATCTATTCAAACAGTATATAGCACTGATTATGCAGAAAAGGAAGGGAAGCAATAAGTTAACAGCCACATAAGTTATGAAAAAATAATATATATATATATTTTATGTATCTTGTATCCCCACTGAGGATTTGCTCCCTTGGAAACCAATAAATAGGCAGAGAAAAAGCAGCAATCAGCACCCTTTGGGGTCTCAGGATGGGTGTGTCCGAGTTCTCTCCAGCCTGAGTCAGTAGCCCTTCAGCGCCCCCGACAGGCTTGGAAGACCTGAGCCCTCGGAGGAGCCAAGGCCTCCTGGAAAAGGAGATGAATGAATCCAAGACTGGGGCTAGCAGAGGAGGGGAGGCAAGGGGCAGGGAGGGAGAAGGGAGGGAGAGAGAGGAGGGGCCTTGTGGAGTGGGAGGCTAAAGCTGCCAAGATGCCCTGCAATCTACAAAGATAAAAGCCAAGAGAAAGAAAGAGGGGAGCCCTCCGAGCCCCAGATCTTGTGGGATACAGAATTTCTCTTTGGTTGTCATTGGGGTTCCTCAACCCGACCCACCGACCGACCGACCACAAGAGCTCAGAAGGTCCCAGGCCTTCTTGGACTGTGCCTTCATCATGGCCCCGCTGGAGTCAGGGGAATGGACATGGAGGGCGGAGGGCAGAGGGGGAGGAAAAGGAGGAGCTCTGACCCTCAGGGATGGGGTGTCCCTGGGCTCCTCAAGGAGTGCAGAGTGGGGCAGGGCCAGGCTATTTGGCTCGATGGGGAGAACAGAGACGCCAAGAAGGGATTCATGGGAAATGGGCCTAGCGTTTCATGGCAGAGGTGGGGCCAGGGACTGGTACACCAAAGCCAGGTTTCAGGCTGGGGAACACCTGTGCGGGGTGAGGAGGTGGGGGAGGGGCGGAGAGCTGAGGTCCCAGGCAGGGTGGTGAACCCCAGGATGCAGGGAGGGGGAGGGAGGATTGGATTCTGCCGCCTGGGCTCAGGCTGCTGTCCGGCCTCCCCCCAGGGAGTTCATCATGGCAAGAATAGCTTCTGGAGAAGGTGCCCGGAGCTGCTTGGGCAGCCTGTCCATTTCTGTGTGACCTGCTGGGAGGCCCCCACAGGAGGAGGGAGGGCACAGGTGTCTAGGCTGATCTCAGAGGACCAGGCTCAGGTCCCCAATGCCCAGGGAGCCTCCTTCCCTCACTCCCTAATACTGTCAGATCTGCAGGAAAGCCAGAGCACCCAGTCCCCCCAAACTCTAGATACTGGAGGGGGATAAGCAATCCTCACTGTCCCTGGTCCATGGCTGGGACTGGGTGAATGAGGGCACCAGCCTTGCGCAGAGGTTGAGGCGAGGCGAGGCTTGAGATGTGAGTTTAGGGCAAGGGTTGGGCAAAAGGGTTGAAGGGACCCTGCTCAAGAGCCCTCTGTTGGGGAGGAGTCTCAGAGGAGCGAGGAGGTGGAGATAAACTGACCCCGATTCCCGTTTACCCAGTCAGCAAGCCTCTGGCCAGAGGTTGGAAGGGTGGATTGTGAGATCTTGATGGGGAGTGGAGTGACTTTGAAAAGCTGGTGACTGTCCTGCCCCAGCCCTGGCACCCATCAGAAAACACTCAGTGTTTGAGCTCTTCTCAGTGCAGAATCAGGTTGCCTCTCCTTGCAACGGGGAGGCTCTAAAGAGCGTTGTCGAGTCTAGCTCCGGTCGCTCCCGCGGCAGGGTGCCTGGGCTCCCGGTGTGCAGCTGCCTCACTCGCAGGCCTCTGACTCCTGCAGGAGGAGCTTCTCTGACATCTCGGTGATTTTGATCACGGGGCCTTTGCTGTTCTTCTTCCGGAAGGGGGCTCTGGCCAGGGACTTGGAGGCAGCTACAGGGAACAGAAGGGGTGGGGGAGGGCAGGGGCTGGAGGTGTGGGAGCCACTTAAAATGATGCCTTTAGGGTCATGACCCCCACACCCTGTCCGCCTCTCCTCTGCGGGGCAAATAGACTCACCGGTCCTGGGTCTGGACTGCACAGTGCTGACCACAGCGGTCGGAGCCAAGTCCATCCTGGGAAAGGAGGGAGAGGGAGGGATGTGAAGAGAGCCCGTGGCTTATGTTCCTCGGGGATTGGGGCCTAGGGACTGGCAGGTAGAGGGCAATTCTTGGTTGTCATTCCCAGCCCTGGGCTGCCCTGCTGTGTGACCCTGGCTAGCCGGCGTGTCCTCTCTGGGCCTCTGCCTCCTCTCCCTTGTATAAATGCCTAACTTTTACTGAGCGCTTATTTGTGACAGGCATTTGCATGCAGAATCACCAGTCCTCCTCATCACAGGTGGAGCATGTTTATGATCAGCCCATTTTCCAGGTGGGAAAACTGAGACTTTAAGAAGCCAGGCCAACATCTCAATTTGTAAGTGAGCCAGGACATGAACCCAGGCCTGCCAGGCTCACGGTATCTATCGTGCTGGAGCGGGAGGCTGGCTTTGTGTGGTGCTGGTTCTCTAGCTCCCCGTCTCCCTCAGCCCCACCCCTCACCTGCTCTCCTCGCCCTCCACCAGCTTGCGGTAGGTGGCAATCTCAATGTCCAGGGCCAGCTTCGTGTTCATGAGCTCCTGGTATTCTCGCAGCTGCCGCGCCATGTCCTTCTTGGCCTGCTGCAGGGCCTCCTCCAGCTGGGCCAGCTTGGCCTTGGCATCCTGGAAGGCCAGCTCACCCTGCTCCTCGGCCTCCTTGATATTCTCCTCCAGTTTCAGGCACTGCAGCCGGGAGGACAGAGGGAGCGGGTCAGCCAGCAGGAGGGAGAGGGCGAGAGTGGGTCAGGGCCAGGAGCCCACCTCACGGGTGCGTGTGGGGAGGGAGGGCTAAGCAGTCCGTTCCTGGGTGAGGTACTGGCTTGCCCTGCAGCAGCAGGGAGTTAGTTCAGAGAGACCTAACTTTCCGGAGGCCATCGAAGAGGCCACCGCTCTCAGCTGCCCTTCTCTGGAGGCTCACCACTCCCTCCGTCTGCGTGGTTCGGGGGAGGTGGCAGGCTCTGGGCATGTGTGGTGGGGCTCTCTAATAGTCCAGCAGCCCTGGCCCGTCTACAGAGCCCTCTCACAGGCGAGCGCATGTGATTCTCACAGCCATGTAGTAGAGCAGGTGAAGGGATGGCAGGTCACTTAGGCCACTTCCTCTTGCATGTACTCAGCATGCATGAGTGAGTGTCTGTGTGTATGTGTGTGAGCAAGGGGTGGGGGGGGGTGGGATGGAGAAAGAGGAAGAGAAGGAGAGGGAGGGAGAGAACCTGTGTCCCTGAGTTCCTCCCTGCTCCTACCCCCAGGGGCGAGGATATGGGATTCAACCCCATATTCCCTCTTCTCCCTGTCCTGTAGGATCCTCTCTGTCCCTCCTCGCTGTCCTCTTCTCTGCTCAGAAAATGCCAGCCTCCAGGGGGTCCTCCAGACTCACGTGGCTCTTGATGGAGAGGATCTGGGATCGGAGCTTCTGGATGCGCACATTGAGGTCAGCAATCTCGCTGCGGCTGCTCTGGAGGCTGTTCCCAAACTCGGCTGAGCAGGCGGCCCGCTCCTCCAGCTGGAGGGTGGAGAGGGGGTGGTGGGCAAGATCTGCTCACTGTGCCCCCCCAGCACCCTGTTTCTCATTCCTTTTCCCCTCACCCCAGCCCCTCCTCTGCAGCCAGGCTCCCCGCTCCTGCGCCCTGCCCTGCCCCACCACGTCCTCCTGCTGGCTGCCCTAGACTGAGCTGCACAAGCTGTGCCCACACCTGGCCTGGCACTGCTGAGTGGCAGCACTACCCTGACCTTCTGGAGGGAACAGACTGTGGGCTCTCCTGGCCCACATCGCCCTCGGGGCCCAGCACAATGCTGAGCTGTCTAATTCTCCACACTTGCCTGGGAACTGACTCTGTGGCCTCCGCCCCTGTGCTCCCCCGTCCCCCTCCACCCCCCAGGATCTCAGCACACACCTGAAGGAGCCTCAGCCATCACTAGTGCAGCCCTGCTGCCCTGGGGCCTCTCCCACCCTGCCATCCTCCACGAACCTGCCTCCGGGAGTACGCCTCAGCCTCCTCCTGGCTGCGGGCCGCGATGGCGTCGTACTGGGCCTTCACCTCCTCCACAATGCCGCTCAGGTCGATGTGGCAGCGTCTGTCCATGCCCACGGTCACCGACATGTCCTTCACTTGGGCTGCCAGGTCATTCAGCTCCTGGCGGCACAGACATGGGGGTTTGGGGCTGGTAGGGGGCAACCCATAGTTCCTTTACCCCCAAGGTGAGGGGAGGGAGGCTACTTTGTCTTCCCGGAGAGACAATCGAAGCATGAATGCCTCCCGGCTTGCACTCTGGGAAAGCAGCGCACCACCCCGCTTGCCCACCCTCGGGCCTTCCTCGCTGAGGGGCAGAGGACAGGGCCACGGGGAGGACTCTGGCTCCAGGCCTACCCTCCAGCCTTGTTCTCCTTCACTCCCCGCTTCTGCAGTGTGGCCCAGCCCAGGTGCACACCTTCCTCCTGGCTGGTGGGGAGACTGCTCAGGACATTTGGGCCTGGGGCAGCTGTCC
>PVJC01012005.1:17131-40576 GCA_004026665.1 Murina feae | reverse complement strand
CTTGTGGTTGTTGGTGCCACCATCTTTGTGGGTGGGGCAATCAATCAGCATATTCCCTCCTTATTAGTTGTAGGCGCCGCAATCTTTGCAATGGCATGATGATCAGTTAGCATATTTCCTCTTTATTAGATAGGAGATATATATATATATATATATATATATATATATATATATATATATATACACACACACACACACACACACACATACACTAGAAGCCTAGTGTGCAATTAAAATCATGCGATGAGGCACCCTACCTGGGACCGGAACCTGTACCTGACCCGAGTATTAGCACCAGCCACCACATTGTGTCAGCTGGGGTGGGGGCAGGCACTCCTGTGTGTTGTATCTCCACTCTGGCCCACTCCCAGCCCCAGCCTCCCCGCAGTTGCTGGGGTGGGGGCGACACACAGTCCCCTCGGGCCCATCTGCATACACAGCTCCTTCTGAGCAGTCATGACGCTTGGCTAATTAGCATATTCCCTTACTATTTATATTTATATATATAAATAATCTAATAAGAGTAATATGCAAATTAATCATCACTCTGAGACACCTAAGCCACCCCCACCAGCCAAGCCATGCCCACCAGACAATCAGAGTGGCTGTGTGCAAATTAACCCAGCCAAAATGGCATGGGCAGCCACAGAGCTGGAACAAGCAGGAGGCTTGCCCCAGCGATACAGGAAGCTAAGGTTCTTGTCTGCCTAGGCTGGCTGTGGCAACAAAGTTTCCACAACAAAGTGTCAATTATAGAAGATAAATAAACCCTCGAGACCTGCTTCCAGCCTTGGGCTCAAGGAAGCTCTGGGAGCCTGGGTTGTCAGAGGGAACACAACCAGGGCTCCGGTTAAATCAACAAAGTTTCAACTTTAGAAGTTAAATAAATTACAGATACCAGTTTCCAGCCAGCCTCACTGCAAACAGCCATCAGCCCCTCATCCAGGCTGGCCAGGCATGCCAGCAGGTGGACGTCCCCTGAGGGGTCCCAGACTGTGAGAAGGCACAAGCCAGGTTGAGGGATCCCCCGAGTGCACAAATTTTTGTGCACTGGGCCCTAGTATATATATAAGTGATTTCAGGATTTAATATTCAAGTTTCCAAAATCTCATGTTTGCCCATTTATGATGAATACTTACATAATTTATTATCTTAACATTATGTATGTTATGTAAAATTGTTCATTCATCAAAAGCTCAAAGGCAACTGGAAACCAAAGTGTCAGAGTTAGAATTTTTAAAGTAAGCATCTCTACCCCATACATAGAATAGAATTATGATCAGTAAATCATCCTGACTCTGGAACATGTATGAACTGCAAACTAAGGAGGTAAGCAACTTTGGTTAATTAGAATCAATCCTATCATCCTTTACGCAAACAATATTGATTGCATTATGCAGAGGGCAGCCTTTTGAAATAATATGTTCTTTAAGTTTTTCCCTTGAAAAAAAGTATGGCAGGGGCAAATACACTTTGACAGGGGCAATTCCCTTTCTATTCCTTCAAATATAGTAGCATTTTACATTTCTAAAGTCAGAACTGAAGAGATTTCCAAACACTTGCTCTATGACTTTCGATAACACAATATGTGTGGTTAAAGTTTCTTTTCAACTAACACAGAAGACTCTCTATGGGGAAGAGAAAAATGGCATTGGCTTGTCATGAAAAGCTTTAATTATTCTGTCTAAAGCTGAAAAATATAATGAAGGCAATCAATTATTACAGAAATCAATATTTCTAATAAAAATTTTCTTCAATTATCTAAAAATTTTATTGAAAACTATTATATCTGTCAGAATGTCCCACTGTTTTATAAACTCCATGAAGGCAGGAACTGAGTATATCTTCCTCACTATGGTTTACCTTTTGTTGCACGCATGCTTGAGACAAAGTAGGCATGCAACAAATATCAGTGAGATATCGGAGTGTACCATCTGACTTACATGGACAGCCATAGGAGCCAAGAACCATGTGTCAACAAAAATGTTTAATGTCCTGCTGCCCATATTCACATTTTGCTGGACTTTATAAGAATTTATAAGCATCACACCTATTGCTTTATCACCATCATTCTACCAGTCTACCTTTCAGCATTCTCACCTACAAAATATCTATTCTTACTTGTAATCCCCATGTCTCATGGTATAGTTTTAAGTGTAACTCCTGCTGTTCTGTAAGCAATGGAACTGGAGAATAGCATGGCATTAAACCCATATCTATTTGAAGACCATTAATATGAAACTACCTTAGAGAAGAAGTCACTAAGAGGTCTTCAATATGTTACATTTTTTCTTACATAAATGAGAAATTGTAAGTGTATAAAAAATACAAGAACATTTTAAGAGCACAGGTTCTTTTTAGTGGATAAAATTATTCCAGATCCTTTATCATTTCCATGGCAATTGTTTGAAATTAGTCTTTGATTGATTGTAATTGAATGCCAGTTTTGAATTGACTCTGGAACATGTATTGTGAGAAAATACAAAGAAATAGAAATAAGTAGCAAGGTCTAGCAGTTATAGGCATGTGGATTTCAGTGTCAAACAAACCAAGACAGCCCTAACCGGTTTGGCTCAGTGGATAGAGCATCGGCCTGCGGACTGAGGGGTCCCAGGTTTGATTCTGGTCAAGGGCATGTACCTTGGTTGTGGGCACGCCCCCAGTAGGGGCTGTGCAGGAGGCAGCTGATCAATGTTTCTCTCTCATCGATGTTTCTAACTCTCTATCCTTCTCCTTTCCTCTCTGTAAAAAATCAATAAAATATATTAAAAAATAAGACTACTTAATAATCTTTGATATATGCAAAGTATATGACTTTGGGCAAGATATTTGACTTCACCAAGGTTTGTATTTTTCCTTTATAAAATGAAGACACTGAGAGCATATACCTTACTGGTCTGCTGTAAGGTTTAATTGGGATATTGTATAAAAGTACTTAGCACAATGCTGGTGAATTGTAAATCTTAGCTACTTTTTATTCACTCTGCTTCTTCTCCTTGAAAAGCATGAGGACAGAACTCTGCTGTACTGCTCCTCAGATCACTGATGTTTCTATTATAGTTCTCAGGTTATTATGCAACCACTCCCTCCACTCTATTCCATAAGACTACTAAAAACAAATCTTTTGAATTGTAGCTTATCATATACTAGAGGCCCAGTGCATAAAAATTTGTGCACTCAGGTCGGGGGTGTGGTCCCTGAGCGCAGCCTGTGCCCTCTCATAGTCTGGGACCCCTTGGAGGATGTCCACCTGCTGGCTTAGGCCCACTTCCTAGGGGATCAGGCCTAAGCTAGCAGGTGGACATTCCTCTGGCAGCCCGGGAGTCCTGGGGGATGTCCACTTGCCAGCAGGGAGCAGGTCTAAGCTGTAGTCAGACATCCTTAGCACTGCTGAGGAGGTGGGAGAGGCTCCCACCACCACTGCTGTACTGGCAGCCATCAGCCTGGCTTGTGACTGAGTAGTGCTCCCCCTGTGTGAGTGTACTGACCACCAGGGGCAGCTCCTGCATTGAGCTTTTGCCCCCTGGTTGTCAGTGTGTGTCATAGTGACCATTCTGCTGTTAGGGTCAACTTGCATATTCCCCTTTTATTTTATAGGATAGAGGCCTGGCGCATGGATAGGGGCCTGCTAGTTTGACCTGAAGGGTGTCCCAGATCAGAGTGGAGTCCCGCTGGGGTGCCTGGCCAGGCTGGGTGAGGGGCTGATGTCTGTTTGCAGGTTGGCCACAGCCTTTTAAGGGTAGGGGTCTCCCCTGGAGTGCCTGGCCAGCCTGGGTGAGCGGCTGATGGCTGTTTACAGGCTGGCCATGGCCCCCAGTCACCCAAGCTCCCAGTGAGGCTGGCTGGAAGTTGGTATCTAGGATTGTTGTGGACTAAGTTAGCAAGAGTAAGACCACCGACTCTCATTAGGTTTAAGAAGCAAGCGAGAATTTATTGAGCTGGCCAGGGCCTTCACAAGCACTTCCTTGCGGGGAAGCCTCGCCTGCAAAAGCCCCAACCTTGGTGCTAAGCAAGCTTTTATTCACTGTAACCACAAAGGACAGCTTGTTCTTCAGCAGAACTGAGGTCTATGCCTTGGAGACTGTAAGTTTCTGCAGGAATGGTAATAATCCTTATCTAATGGTTTGCAACACTTGTTCTAACTGACGCTCACTGCCATGGGGGCAGAGGAAAATTTTCTCTTCTTTAACTCTTTTGTGTCCTTGTTTTTGTCTGCAAGGGGTTAGAGCCATCACAGGATTTATTTATATTCTATAATTGAAACTTTGTTGCCTTGAGTGGAGGCCACAGTGGGCCAGGGCAGGCAGGAAACTTGGCTTCCTCCATTGCTGGGGCAACCAAGCCTCCTGCTTGCTCCAGTTCCATGGTTGCCAGCCACCATCTTGGTTGGGTTAATTTGCATATAGTTGATCTGATTGGCTGGTGGGCATGACTTGGGATATAGCAGAGGTGGGGTCAATTTGCACGTTTGTCTTTTATTAGATTAGATTAGCAGGGAAACGTATGTGAGAGCTATTTGTGCCACTTCAAGTTAAAGTGAGAAGTTCAGTACCAAAGTAAGCAAATGTAGCTGTGAATTTTGGCTGCGCCAGGTTTGGATTTCTGATATTATAGGTAGGTGGCTGGTTAGTGGATACAGCATAAGCAAAAATGCACACCTAGGTTGTTCGAGTCCTCAGCTGGCTTCAGAGTGCAAGAGGTACAGGTAGCAATATCATGAGATCTTCTTTACCCTCCAACTTTACAAATGAGAAAGCAATGCTTATACATTATCCCTTAATACAAAAGGGATTGCGTAAGAAAGCATAGCAGGGTATGGTAAGTGCAGGAGTTTACAAGGCACCATACTAAGGTCTTTGCTGGATTTGGGCCTCCAGACCAAATTACTCTATTTGAACTACTGAACCCAGATCCCAAATTCCAAGATCTAACAGACCCATTAATCCCACTTGGTAGTTAGGATGAAGGACATGGCCTTTGGTTACTCTCTGAATAGAGGCTACTCAATATACTGTTCAGCACATTAGGGGCTGAGCCGAGATTATCAATGATGCCAGAAGGCATAGTACCATGGCCCTACTACAAAGAAGACAAGGGAAGGAGCAGGACTTGACATGGTATTTGTAGCAGAAATCAGGGCTCCTTTGAGATTACACCTGTAAAAGTGTGCATTTTTAATCAAAGAGAGCTGTACCTGCTATTGTGTGGGGGAGAAAGAATGCAGCAGAAAACTCACGCTCCAGCAGAATTTCATGTTTACTCATGAAAAAATGCTTTCCTTGCCCCCAAAATGAGATTCATATCTAAGAATGCAATATTCAAAAGCCAAGTCATACTTCAGTGCAATAAACTGAGATTTCAGGATCCTAGATTTTATTTCTGAGATTTTCCCACTCAGTATTTTTCTATGCCTTTTCTCAAGTGTCCACACTAATAATAGTTCTAGTAAGCTGAATTTTATGATTGCAAAACTAGAGGTTGAAATGCTAGTGACAAAAGTATTCTGATTTTCATTGATGTGTGTTGATATATGCTTTGAAACTATATTCAGAAAGTTTTATGATTCGTGGCATCTGATTTTTATTGGGATCCCTAAGACAGGCAATGCTCACAGAGAGGGAGTTTCAGCTCATATAACATTGAGCTTATGCCATAGCAAACTCCATCTTCCATGCAACCCATGAAAGAAAGCCAGTCTATGGCCTCACAAAAAGCTTCCTTCCCCACCACTATGGCAGTCACAGTTTCAGGCCTATCAATGGCAAGTTCTCAAGATTACAGAGAACACAGCGTGGTGTCCCAAGTTTCAGAGCCTTCTCATCATTGATGGATTTATACCATTGTAAATGCCATAAAAGGAAAAGCTTTGAACTCTTGTTATTGCAGAGGAGAACAAAAGAGCCACTGAAGACTATTCAAAGATAAAGTGTTTTTCTGAATTCTCTCTCAAGGACCACAAATCTTTCTAAGAAGCAGATCTGTACACAGTGAGCATCACAGGAACAATAAAGGAAAAACATGATCAGCAGTAATCTCTACTAATGTCCCAGCCTGCATCTGGGTGAAGGCCTATTAACCTGGAGATCAAGGTTTTTGCCTTCATTTTCAGAAGTGAAATATTGTTCAAGAAGTGCTTCTTGTTTACTTTGTACTAGGCATCATTCAAAGTGCGCTGGAGATCTGGGGAAGACCTTCCAAGTAGGAGCTGTAAGTGATTAGATTGAGGTTGTTTCAAACTGGAGGTGAATTTATTCTGGAAGTATTTCTTTAATTGGGCTCAGTGTGGTCACATATGCCATCATCAGGTATATAGAAAACTAACATTTTAGAGCCAGGTAAGTTGATAGAGGTCCTGGGAATGTTTTCACCTCACAGAGTCAAGGGTCTCTAAACAACGACCTCCTTTTAAAGGTAGTTTATTTCCATGGCCAATAGTTACGTAAAATTTCTTAATATGTTACATGTCTTCGGAAGTAAATAGGAAGCCATGGATTTATACAGAGGACAGAACAATATGAAAATATTTTAAGAGCAGGTCTTCTCTAAATACACAAAATTACCCCATGCCCTTTATTACTTTCTCATAGGCTTCATTTTGCAATTATGTGAAATGAGTCTTCCACAGATACAATTCACTTGATAGTGCCTGGATGCCAGCTTCGAATGGGTCCCGAGTCATGTACTGTGAAGAAATCCAAAGTAATGGAAAGGAAGCAATAAAGTCTAGCCCATATTGGCACAGGAGATTAGTCCCCAAAGTAGATGATGCCTATTGCACCTTCACTAATAACTAGAGTGCAGCTGTTTGAATGTAGACACAACCACTATATTTTAATTTTTAGAAAGTACCAGTAATTGGCTCAGAGGAATATCCTTTAGAAAGATTTACAGACTATATATGCATGGGAAAGAGGGATCATCCCTAATTGCTGACAGTTCTCAAAAGAGTTATCACTACATAAAAATTTCTTCCCATTGTCCCTGGGATATTTTGAAGTTATCAGGCATACACTTTGGTTTATGCTCAACAAAAAATGTCTATCTTTTCCCTGAATGGGACAAGGTGGCAGATCTTACCATGGGGACAATGGCATATCCCTTCTCCAAGCACTGCACTTCACCAGGAACATTAACATCTATAACCCACACTGTGCCTGCGCAGTAGAAGCCTGCCTTCCTCCCATCTGTATGGGAGGTAATTTTTTTAGTTTTACTTATATCTACTCATATGAATAGAGAGGGGGACATTTTCTTCAAGACCTAACTCTAGAACTCTAGATAATCTATAATTTGGATAAATTAAATGATCAACTAAATTGTAAACTAAATATAAAATGAAAACGTATTAGTTATTTCATAATGCCATGTTTTATGGCTACCAATGATAAAACAAAAGCTATTGTTAGGTGTGTTTCAAAAACGATTCAATAGTTTTTGACCTTCCAAGTAGGAACTGAAGATGAGATACATGGTCTTTTCTAATTCACTGAAACCTCTGCAGTATTTTAATGGATCAAAGAAACAGTTAAATAAATACATTATTTTAGTGACTGAATTATGCTTTTCATACAGAGAATAGAAGACATACACATGCATGTGTATGTGGAGCTATATGAAGCATGAGTAATTATATCACCTTTTTTTAAATTTGGAAATAAAATACATCATTTAAAATCTGGGAATAAAACACACCATCTTCTTGGAGCTTTAATTCCTTTTCCTTTTATAGCTCATGAGGAAATCCTGCCATAATGTTATTTATCTCTCTTGACTTCAACTTGTCTCCCTTTGCAAATTGATCTTAATAGGACATTGAGTTTCAATATCAGTCACCATTTCTTGAGCATCAACAGCATTAGCAAAATGTAGGCTAAAAACGATATGCAGATCATTCACTCTTCAATGTCTTGAAAATTGCAGGATAAGATTAAAAACATACAAAAAAAAGCTGGAGGTTTAATTCGGATTTCTCACTGATTATATTGGTGATGGCTATCCTGTAATTTTCACATTGTTGTTGCTGTTGAATCCATAGTGCAAGCTGCCATGGATGGCTATTCAAAGCAGGAATTACTTCCGATGGATTTATGTGGAAGCCCAGCACCCAGGTCAGGAGATCACTGCAGAAGGTGCTCTGAAATGGCTCTCGGATGAGTGCTGTGTATAGTATATGTGAGGGTTGTTAAGTTATTTTCAGATAATAAGAACACAAATATCAGCCTCATTAATATTAAAAAAAATATCATAAAGACAGATGTGAACATTATACATTACGTGTACGTTTAAATTATGAGTTAACACTAAAGTCCAATATTTCAGAAAAATAAGAACCATTAACATCTCTGTTTCCATTAATTGCATGGGTAACCTTATTTTCATTAAGAGTGCATGCATTGATTAAATCTGCTCATGGCTAGCAGCAAATTAAAGTGTTTGGCTTTCTACAAGTTTATTTGAATTTCATTTGGCACAAACCCAACCATGTAGCCTATCCTTTTTTCTTTCTTTATGGAACATATAACTGAAAGACAAGACCCTTCATAAGAAATGTATAATCAGAATCATGCTTACACTATTAATTATTCTTTCATGAAACAAACAGCTAGAATTCAGTATTCATCTGGACAAGACTCAATTATATGCACAGTTATTAAGAGCCGGCAATGGGAAAATCAGTTACTAGAATTGCAAATATGATTACCAACTGCTCGAAGTTTACCACCTAGTGAACTAAACTTTTATACACACACACACACACACACACACAGATACACAAGGTGAATGCATGCTGATATTTAGTCTCTTGTAAAACTTAGGGGTTGCTCTGGCTGGTGTGGCTTCCTGGGTTGAGCATTGTCCCATGCACCCAAAGGTTGCTGGTTCAAGTTCTGGCCGGGACACATGCCTGGGTTGCTTGCTTGATTCCTAGTAGGGGGCATATAGGAGGCAGCCTATTGATGTTTCCCTCTCATACGGATGTATCTGTCTCTACCCTGTTCTTCTCTCTCTAAAAATCAATTTAAAAATCTTCAAAACACACACACACACACACACACAAAACTTAGGGTTTGATCATTATTCTTAAAGTAAGGAAGGGGGAACTCATCAGGTTATATTAACATTCAGTAGGTGAAATTTTTATGTCATAGAAGAACTGGTTAAAATGTGCTATTTACTGTAATATTTAAATCCCAGTATTCTTTTCTTCACTTTTGTGCTCTCTTGCTCTTGCTCTCAATGTCACTCCCTCTTTTTCATACTCAACTGTCATTCACACAATGGCAAGACTAAGAAGACACCTCTGGAGTATGAATATTAATAGAGAGAGACAGAGCCACCGGTTAGGAAGCCTCGGGGGAAAGTGACTGAAGACTGAAGTAAAACAATAGAGATACATGTGACGCGAAGTGTTTTGTCTAACTCTTCACTTTCTGTTACTTTCTTTGTTTCCCAGTTATCTCTTACTGAGCGTGCTTTCTTCCCCCCTCATTGTGCTAACCTGGAAGAATTTTTTTTGTGCCAGTTAAGCAGCTGCTTTACTGAAATGTGTGTACTTTGCATTAAAATTTTTAGAACACTTCTTAATTCAGAAAATGTGTAGGTTTTACAATTTTCAGAAATAATTTTCTAAAGGAATTGACATGCACTCAGTTTTATAATTATGCTCATGGAAAAATTGCTTATAAATTAGATGATTTTCCATTGGGTTCATTTTGTGATTGGTCTCTTGAAAACATAGTTCTTTCTGTTATTACTCTCTATCTTCATTATACATTTCTCTGCATCATTTCCCACAATCTCCATCATAAAAGTAATTGTGGAACTTTTAGCATTAGAGGCCATATAGAGATCATCCTGTCCCCAAACTGACAGTCTTTTCACCAGCAAAAACTCCTCTCAATAACTGCATCTATGAACATCACTTCTCAAAAATTCTGCCCAACCATCAATGCATTAATAATAATTTTTAGATTTGTATTAAAGACATTTGAAATAAAGAACGAGTATGGTATATGTAAACTGTCTAATATCATGTCACACAGAAATAAATAAATGTTTTGGGGTAGCCTGTGTAACATCAAAAGTATTTATATATGTCCCATCCGTATGGGTCAGTGGTTGAGCATTGACCTATGAACCAAGGAGGCCACGATTCAAATTCCCAGTCAGGCCACATTCCTGGGTTATGGGGTTAATCCTGAGTAGGGGGGTGTGCAGAAGGCAGCCAATCAATGATTCCCTCTCATCATTAATGTTTCTCACTCTCTCCCTCTCCCTACCTCTCTTAAATCAATAAAAATATATATTTTAAAAAGTGTTGATATGTAATTTTTATTAGGTTTTCCAAAGTGTTATTAATATTTTGCATTCCTTCATTAATTTTCCAAAGGGAACTCTTGGTATATCTAAAATCTTAGCTATAGTGCTTCTGATTGAGCTAGACAGCTCATCTGTCTATGAATTTGAAATTAGATGTATCTGGCAATGGGAATAAATGGCACAATGTAGAGAATGCCCTTGCAAGACAAAGTTTTATTATATTTTTAAAATATTTAAGTATAACACATCTTAAAATTATACAAAAAATAATATAAGTCAATGAATTGAGAAAGAATTGAACATCTTTATAAACAGCAGCTATCATAAAGAAACAGAACATTCCCAGTACTCCAACTGTGCCCATCTAATCACTCCCTCACCCAGGAACAAAAGGCACATATAATCTCTACTTTAATGGATTAAAAAAATCTCCCAAAATTACAGCACCCATTTAAACTTCAACAGACTATGACAATTACATTTGCACAAAATCTTCTCTGATACCTGCTAGTGTGAGTCTTTTTAATTTTAATATTGAGTAAGAGCTCACTATAATTTGATTTTTATTTCTTGCATTACAAATAAAGTTTGTAACTTCTCATATGCTCAGTGGACATTTTTGCAATTCCACTACTAGATATATACTCCATAGAAATGTGTTTAGCTACACAAGAAAAGAGATGTAGAAGAATCTACTCTAATAAAAGCGTAATATTGAAATTAACCGTTTCTCCAGGACACCCAAGCCACACCCATCAGCCAAAGCCACGCCCATCAGCCAATCAGAGTGGCTGTATGCAAATTAGCCCAGCCAAGATGGAGGCCAGCCAGCCATGGGACAGCAGCAGGCGGGGGCTTGGCTGCTTCACAGTCGCTGGCGAGATCATGGAGTAGGTAAGACCCTGCCTGAGTGCTGTGTCCTGTGGCCAGGTGGGGCTTGGCTGCTTTGCCGTCATGGGGTGTGTGGGATCGAGGGGCCAGCCGTGGGACAGCACGCAGGTAGAGCTGTGGGACAGCACATAGGTGGGGCTTGGCTGCTTCGTGGTTGCTGGGGCGAGAACGGAGAGGCAGGTGCAAGGGGGCAGACACTCTGGGGGAGATGCCAGAAGCAGGCCCGGCCTGCCACACACTGCATCTCTGGGGGATATGGGAGAAGCAGGTGAGGTCAGCCATGCTGCGTCTCTGGGGCAAGGTCCCAGAAGCAAGCGAGGTCAGCCACACTGCATCTCTGGGGGAGATTGGAGAAGCAGGCCCGGCTGGCCAGGCCGTGTCACTGGGGAGAGATCCGACAAGAAGGCACAGCTGGCCACGCTATGTCTCTGGGGGAGATCCCAGAAGCAGGCGAGGTCAGCCACACTGCTTTGCTGGGGTGAGATCCTGGGGAAGCAGGCGAAACCGCCCTGTCACCTCACTGGGAGGAGATCCTAGAAGCAGGAAAGGCCAGCCACTCTGCATCTCTGGGGCAAGATCCAAGAAGCAGGCGAGGTCAGCTTCACTGCCTCACTGGGGCAAGATTGGAGAAGTAGGCACTTCCAGCCAGGCCGCATCACTGGGGCAAGATCAGGGAAGCAGGCAAGGTGGAGATTGGGGAGCAGGCAAGCATGACCGGCAGGCATTACCCAACCCTGGCCACAACTCAAGGGAGACAACAACATGCAGGCAAGGCCAGGAGCCTGAGAAATCAACACGGAGGGGTGCCTACTCCAAGCCTCCATGGTGTGTCTGGGGGCAGGCCCCCAGCAGACAGACACACACACACACACAGGGAAACTGCTCCGAGCCTCAGAAGTGGCTTGGAACAGGCCCCCAGTGGGGACACACACACAGGATGCCTTCTCTGAGCCTCCACATGCAGCTGTGGGCAGGCTCCCAGAGGACACATACACACACACACACACACAGAGATACACAGACACATACACGGCGCCTGCCAGACTGAGGCCATCAGTAGGACACCGCTGAGGGGTCCCAGACTGTGAGAGGGGGCAGCCTGGGCTGAGGGACCCCCACCCTCCTCTGTGCACGAATTTCATGCACCGGGTCTCTGGTCCTATATAATAAAAGGGTAACATGCAAATTGACCCTAACAGCAGAACAATTGGGAATGACTGGTCACTCTGACACACACTGACCACCAGAGGGAAGACACTCAATGCAGGAGCTGCCCCGGTGGTCAGTGCACTCCCACAGGGGGAGCCCTGCTCAGACACAAGCCAGGCTGATGGCTGCCAGTACAGCGGTGGTGGTGGGAGCCTCTCCTGCCTCCTCAGCAGCTCTAAGGATGTCCAACTGCAGCTTAGGCCTGCTCCCTGCTGGCAAGTGGACATCCCCTGAGGGCTGCCAGGCTGCCAGAGGGATATCTGACTGCCAGCTTAGACCTGATCTCCCAGGGAGTGGGCCTAAGCCAGCAGGTGGACATCTCCCTAGGGGTCCCAGATTGTGAGAGGGCACAGGCTGGGCTGAGGGACTTCCCACCCCCTGAGTGCACAGATTTTTGTGCACCGGGCCTCTAGTGTTAATATAAATATTATTAGCTGACACTGGAAACTACTCAAATATCCATCAGCATTAGGGTGAATAAATTATGGGGAATCCATACAACAGAAAATCATAGAGAAATAAGATGAACATTATTTTAGCAAAAGAAGACTGTTTCTGGCTCCTTTTATATTGGATTGTTTCCTTTCCTTATTGACTTGTGAGTATTCTTTAAGTCTTGTAAATGCGAGCTCTTTGTCAGTTTAGATGTTATAAATATATTTTCCCACTGTTGGCTTCCTTATACTTTCACTAATGACATCCTCTGATGGACATAAATTCCTAATTTTAATATAGTCCAATTAATCAATTTTTCTTTGGGGCTATGGCAACTTCAGTCTATTTTAAAACCCTCTCTATCCCCAGATCTCCCATGTTGCCACAAAGTTTTATTATCTTGCCAGCTCTGCCAAACTGCTTTCCTTAGCTACCTTCCACAAAGTTTCCCACAGCGCCCACCTCTGAGGCCAAGGCTCCCCACCACTCCAGCGCTGAAAAATACATGCAATACATTACCAGCCTGTCGCCTTACCATTCAGGGGACCTCAGAATTGTACTCTGCCATGCCCAAAACAGGTGCATCCGTCACACACCCCCTTTCACACTGCACCCATTCCTTGACAGCAGTGCTGAACTGATACATTTCTTCTCATACCTTTGCACATGCTATTTCCTCTATTTAGAATTCTTTGTTTTCTATTATAAAATTGGAAATATTAATAGTATTAGCTCCCTCGTGTCCCTAGTCCAACAGTCCTAAAGAAATAGATTTTTGTTCACTGGCCCTCAAATATTATAACAGCATATAATACACTTTACAGATGAAATAGTATTTTAAAAATCATGTTATGCCTTTGCTCAAAACCTCTCTACAATTTCCTATTGCCATTTTAAACATCTAAAATATCACACAGTTTACAATGCTCTCCTGATCTGGCCCATAGCTACTTCACCAACTTAAAGTTTTGCTATTTCACTATTTCTGTTGTCCAAACATATTAAATGCCCTCTCACATCCTGTTTGTTGCACATGGGTTTTCTTCTGTCTGGTATGTTCCCTCAATCCATCCAATCTGACTCAATTTGCTTAACTAGAAATCATCTTGAAGTTAATTCCTTCTGGAGTCTTCCCATGACCACACCAGTCTCATTCTCCTAAGACTACAACAAATGTTCTATTCTACCTTCTTACAAGACCTCGTGCTTCCATTTTTATTGTACTCTTTACTTCTATCATTAGTTATTAAATATCCATGGTCCCTGATTATCTGAGCTTTATTAATCCTTGGTAGCAATATTATTATTCATAGGGTTTTGTCATGAATATAATAAAATAACATATATTAAAAGAGATCTGTAACCTGTAAAAATTGTTCTGCAAATGTTATGAGAATCTTCTCTATTGTTAGCTGCATCAAGTCCTCAAGAATAGAACTATCTTATGCTTTTGTTTTATTACTCTCAGTCATTAACGTAATAGATATTCAGTAACAAATTGTTAATGGATGGATTTTCAAAGGCAACATTAAATAGTTAACTGTCTGGAGAGTCTCAAAATGGAGTAAACAGCCTCCATTCTCTCCCATACTCTCCATTAAAAGACAGGAAGAGGAGAAAGAAGGGAAGGTGGGAGAGAGAGAATACTGCAACTATAGGTTGCTAGGCTTTTTCAGTAACTTGTTGCAGACATCAAAAGAGCCAGGAAAAAAACAGAAACCAGCATGCTGAATAAGTATGCTGCCTATTTTCTAGTTCGCAAGCATTAAAGTACATGGCCTGGTCATCACATTCCTGTGCCTCCATTTACATTCAGGAAATCCATCTTTTCCTGAGCCATTAGAGAGACATCAGTCTCACCCAGTATAGGAAGTAAAGTCTCCAGGTCAGAGCTTACATAGGCAGGATTGTGGCTCAATTTTTAGACTTGAAAGCAGACACCTTTTGTGACCAAGCAACTACCTTTGCCCTCAGCTTTATCTAACTCTGAATGACAATAAACAACCTTCTCAGGGCAATAGGATACTTACAACCTGATTATGACCTCTGAGCACTATAATAACTAGGGAGGAGGGGCAGTTTTATTATCTTCCTCTTATAAATCTGAGGCTCAAAGAAGTGATTTACATAGCCGAGAACACAGCTGGTAAATGCTAACATAATCTTGGTTGACTTTCAATTCAATTCACTATTTGCTGCAGAAAATCATGACAATAATTTGGGGTTTCTACGGCTTCAGTATCCATCAATTTATCTGTAATATTATTTCATTATTTTTACAAAAGCATGAAAACTAGTCCTAAATTCAACAGCTATTGCCAAAGCTTAGAAAATAAGTTTTAAAATAATGATTTTCTAAGCAGCCAGAGGAAAGCAAAGGTTGGCAACAAGAGAGTCAATGCTCATTGAGAGCCTGGTTATTGTTCTAAGGAACTGAGAAGTACTGTCTCCTTGAATCCTCTTAACCCTGTGATAGATATTATTACAACTCCCGCTGTGCACATGAGCCCCATTTTGTGCAGATGCGTCTGAATCTGCACAAAGACTCAACAGCTTCACCAAAGGACTTATCCCTTCCCGTGGGAGGCTCTACCACAAGCCAAAAAGAACTTGAATCTGGCTCCAGACACATAATCAGAACAGAGCTAACAGTCATATGAAGACTTACTTTTCAAGAACCTTAGTAAGCTGTGACATTCCTAAAGCTTGCAAAACTATGCCCAACAGATTTTCAACATGAGGGCAACCCCTTGTCACCTCCATTTTATTAGATTTATGACCCCGTTTTTTTTTTCTCTCCCAGGCTCACAATTTCTCCTAACAACAAAGAAAGAAAAATCGAAATGTGGGCCATATATCAGGTAATACTTGTTTTGGAATAAGGAAGTTTAAAGAAGTAACTCTGGTTTACTTTAGCCTCTATTGTACTTACATCATGGGGTTATGAGGATTTATTCTCAGCCCTTCAGGCAAAGTGGCCATGTGAACAACAACCATGTAGACAGCTGACAGCAGACAACAGCACAGAGGAGTGGAACAAGCATTGGGCACTGAGTAAATGGCACCAATTAAAGCTATCTCAATTTTCCATCATGAGAAATGGAGATAAGGTCTACTCTATTTGCCCAACACAGTTGCTGTAGGAATCAAGTTAATTAAAGCACGATATAAACATAAAGTTGGGAGTAGTCGTATTTAAAGGATCAAAACTGCAGGCATATGAAAAGAGGACTCAGATTCATATGAAATAATTATGGTCCAAAATATCATAATATATTCAGATTGTTAATATAATTGACAGCAGGACTCAAATATCATAGGTGTTTCACACAGCTGTGTTGAGTGGGAGGATCTCTCTCTCTCTCTCTCTCTCTCTCTCTCTCTCTCTCTCTCTCTCTCTCTCTCTCTCTCTCTCTCTCTCTCTCTTTCCGTGTACATATATTAGCCGTCATGGACAAAGAGACCTGAACTACCAATGGAAGACAAACATCAACATTCCAAAATTCCACTCATATTACAGTATTAGTCTGGGTGTGAGGGCTCACCCTTCCCACAAAGTCTAGTTCTCTGGTATCTTCTCTCCTAGTTTGAGACTCTCTGGAAAGACAAGCTGCATCTACAGCTGAGGCAGGGCTGGGATAGTGGCAGTAATGGCAGCAACAGCCAGAGAACATAATTCATACTCGATAAGAAAGGGGAAGTAATATGCTTATGTTTTAATTTCCCCAGTGCCTGCTGACTGCCAATTTATTTGCTTGCCTAAGAGAACATTGCACAGAGAGCTTGAAATTATTCTCACCATCCCAGGAATGCAAATGCTACCACACTTTTCCATGCCGTCATCATGAGCTCCCAAAGTTCCAAAGCTCACCCAAGATCATACATTCTTTTTAGATCTCAGGCTGGTGACTCTCCACAGGAAAGATATCATTTCCAAGAGATTAGCTCCTCCCTGGCCAACAAAATCTTATTATAAAGAAAAAAAATATATTTTTCTTCATAATTACTGTTTTCCTCACGTCTGTAAAACTGGTTTACTTTGTGTCTTATTTTTTTTTTTTGCTTTCACCTGCCTTTCTACCCTTAAAGAGGGCCAGCTCTTGATTATTTGGGAAGATGACATCTTACTGAATATTACATGTGCATGGAGGCTGAGGTGGCCCATCTCCTGCAGAGTGGAGCAATGCTATTATACGTATCTCATTTGTTCAACATCCCCAAACTGTGATGTCGACTGCCTTTCTAATCCTAGTTATAATAATTCTCACCACTGGCTATGAGTATCTAGAGCAGGGATGGGGAAAGTCTGGCCCTCGCAGTTATTTGGTCTGGCTCTGCTAAGATATTGGGTGTGACTTAATTAAATGTTGATCAAATATAGCAGGCTAGTTTTTAAGTTGATAATTTTATATGGCCCTCAAATCATGTTATAAATATCCAAATGGCCCTTGGCAGAAAAAAATGGCTCTTCCTCACCCCTGATCTAGAGAGAGACAGAAATTCAAGGATAGAACATCAAAGAAATCCATGTACCATCAGAGGAAAACTAAGAAGAAAATAGAATCAGAAGTTGGGTTGAAAGAAAATTATCAGTCTTGAGTTCAACCACTATTTCTGATTATGGCCATTATAACAGGCATGTTATGATAGCTCGCTGTGGTTGTAATTTGCATTTTCTTAATGGTTAATGATGTTGAACACATTTCCATGTGCTTACTTGTCATTGTATATGCTCTTCAATAAAACGGCATTTCATGCTCTGCCCACTTTCTAAATGCATATTTTGGTTTTTTATTGTTAAGTTTGAAATATTTCATATATTCTAGATATGAATTGTTAGTTAAATATATGTTTTGAAAAGCTTTTGGTGTCTAGTCTAAGCACTCTTTGCCTACTCCCAGATCCTCCTCCAACATTTTCTTTTTTTAAAGCAATATATATTTATATTTTATATTTATATATTTAACATATCTGTATATTTTAGTTCATGGTCAAATTTGAGTTAATTTTTATAAGGAGGAAAAATTAGATTGAAGTTCATTTTTTTCTCCCTATAAATGTCCAATAACTATAATATTATTTGTTGAGAATATCTTCTCAACAAATAATATTATAGTTGAATCCATTCTCTATTGAATCCATTGGGTATATTTGTGTGAGTTCTCTATTCTATTTCATTGCTCTTTGCATGTACCCATCCACCAAGACCACACAACATTAATCATGATAGGAATATAATGAATATTGAAGTTAAGTACAGATTTATTCGTATTTTTAAAACCTTCTTATTTATTTTATTAAAAATATACTTTATTGAGTTTTTACAGAGAGGAAGGGAGAAGATAGAGAGTTAGAAACATTGATGAGAGAGAAACATTGATCAGCTGCATCTGCACACCTTCTACTGGGGATGTGCCCACAACCAAGGTACATGTCCTTGACTGGAATCGAACCTGGGACCCTTCAGTCTGTAGGCGGATGCTCTATCCACCCAGCCAAACTGGTTAGGGCTAAAAAGAACTTCTTTGTCAGACTTGTTTTAACTCTACTTCTTTTGCCTCTGCATATAGTTTTAGATTAACTTTGTGTATATCTATACAAAATCTTGGAGAATTTAGGTAGAAGTTGCTATTCTTGTGTATCAATTTTGGGAGAACAGACATCTTGACATCTTTATTCCGATCATCTTTTCGATCCATGTTCACAGACATTCTTCTATATACATGTTATTTGATTCTTTCAACAGCATTATGTTCTATGCACAGAAGCTCTGAAAGTATTTTATTTGGTTTACACCTACATGTTTATTTTATTTAGCAAATTGAAATGTTGCTGTATTTTTAAAATTAGTGTTTATGTTTAAATATACAGAAATACAACATGTGCAGTTTAAATATAGGAGTGGGCAAAAGTAGATTTTCTGTTGTGAGTGACATGTTTTTGAGTTAACAAAGGTATCATAGTAATCATAAATGAATTCCTTTTCCATATGAACAATTGTAAACTGATTTTTGCTTTTTCCTGTATGTGGAAATACAATTGATTTCTGTATGTTTATATTGTATCCTTCAATTTTACTGAAATCACTTAATATTATCTATTTTTGTTTTTGTTTTATAGATTCTACTAGAGTTCCAGTGCATAAAAATTTGTGCACTCGGTGGGTCCCTCAGCCCAACCTGTGCCCTATCTCAGTCTGGGAACCCTCAGGGGATGTCTACCTGCTGGCTTAGGCCCGCTCCCTGGGTGATCGGGCCTAAGCCGGCCGTTAGACATCCCTCTGGCAGCACCGGAGCCCTCAGGGGATATCCACTTGCCAGCAGGGAGCAGGCCTAAGCTGCAGTCGGACAGCCTTAGCACTGCTGAGGAGGCTGTAGAGGTTCCCACCTCCACCACTGTATTGGCAGCCAGCAGCCTGGCTTGTGGCTGAGCAGAGCTCCCCCTGTGGGAGTGCACTGACCACCGGGGCAGCTCCTGCATTGAGAATCTACCCCCTACTGGTCAGTGTGTGTCATAGTGACCAGTCATTCCCAGTGGTTCTGCTGTTAGGGTCAATTGGCATGTTACTCTTTTATTATATAGGATAGAGACCTGGTGCATGAGTGGAGGATGGCTGGTTTGCCCTGAAGGGTGTCTTGGATCAGGGTGGGAGTCCCACTGGGGAGCCTGGCCAGCCAGGGTGAGGGCTGTTTTCAGGCTGGCCACAGCCCCTTCAGGGTGGGGGGTCCTGCTGGGGTGCCTGATCAGCCTGGGTGAAGGGCTGATGGCTGTTTGTAGGCTGGTCATGGCCCCCAGCCACCCAAACTCCCAGGGAGGCTGGCTGGAAGCAGGTATCTGGGGTTTATTTATCTTCTGTAATTGAAACTTTGTTGGCTTGAGCGGAGGCCATAGCTGACCAAGGCAGGCAGGAAGCCTAGCTTCCTCCATCGCTGGGGCAACCAAGCTTCCTGTTTGCTCTAGCTCCGTGGCTGCTGGCTGCCATCTTGGTTGGTTATTTGCATACAGCCACTTTGATTGGCTGGTGGGCGTGGCTTGGGATGTAGCAGAGTGATACAATTAGCATATTACTCTTTTATTAGATTAGATGGGACTTTTCTACATAGATAATTTTATTATACACAGTAATTGGAAAAATTTATTTCCATATTTCTATCAACATTTCTTTTATTTTCTACTTTTATTATTACAAGGGCTAGAACATTAAGCACTATGCTGAATAAGAATGACTAGAGTAAACATCTTATCTTATTCCCAATCTTAGCGGGTGTGCATTCAGTTTTTTACCGTGAAGCAAAACGTTATCTAGAAATTGTTTTTGAAGACATTCTTTATCAAGTTGCGAAAACTACCACTTTATTACTATTTTTTCTAATACTTCTTATCTAAGTCAATGGTGAATTTTGTTAAATGCTTTCTCTACACTGATTGATATAATCATTGATTTCTTTTTCTTCAATTGTTAATATGATGAATTGTGTCAATTGAATTTTGAATACTGAACTAAATTTGCATCAGTGGAAAAACCTCTTCTTGGTCATTTTGGATATTTTTAAATTTCATTTGCTAATCTTATATTAAAGAATTTTGAAGCTATATTTATAAGAGATATTGGTCTGTAGTTTTCTTATTTTGTACTGTCTTTGTCTGGTTTTCATATCAGTATAATACTAGTTTCATAAAATCAATTGGAAAGTATTTCTTTTTTTTTCTGGAAGAAAACCTGTAGAACTGCTGCCCATTATCCATAAGTGCTTGACAGACTTCTCCAGAGAAACTACCTAGCCCTGAGCCTTCTTTTTTGGAGAATATTATAATTATAAATTCAATTTCATTAATAGTTACAAGAGAATTCAAATTATCTACTGGTTAAATTATTTTTACAGTATATTTTTAAAGAAAAAGAACAATACCATTTCCCATAAATTTTCAAACTTATATGTTTTTTATAGGACTGCTTTCTATATATTTCAAAGTTATATGTTTTCTTAAAATATATTTTACTACGGGCCTGGTGCACAAAAATTTGTGCACTCGGTGGGGGTGGAGGGACTACTTAATCCTGGTGAGTGCACTCTCACAGTTTGGGACACTGGAATCCATTGGGGCACACAGCACACACAGAGGGCACACCTCCATGTGTGCTGGGTACCCCAATTGCACCGATTTCCAGGCCTCAGCCTCAGCGGCAGAGCTGGCTCGGATCCTTGCCTCCGAGGCTGCCCAGCCACCTGGAATCCATCGCGGGGGGCACAGGCACTCACGGAAGCTATGCCTCCGTGTGTGCCCGTGTCCCCGCAATCACAGATCTACTTCCAGGCTGTAAGGCAGCCTGGGGGCCTGGGCTGGCTTGCTCCCCCAGGCCCCGGCTGCTCTGCCACCTGAAATCGATTGGGGGGGAGCACTCACAGGCAGCGGGCAGCTCACTCCTTCCGGCCCCCCTCCACAAACCCTCCTGTGTGGCTTGCAGGAAGGCAACAGATGGTGGCGGGGGACACACTGTGTGTCTGCCACTGCCATCTTGGCTGGGCTAATTTGCATACAGCCACTCTGATTGGCTGGTGGGTGTGGCTTACCCCATCCCGGAGAAATGGTTAATTTCAATATTATGCTTTTATTAGTTAAGATTGATTTTTTACAGGGAGCAAAGGAGAGGGATAGAGAGCTAGAAACATCAATGAGAGAGAAACATCAATCAGCTGCCTCCTGCACACCTTCAGTGGGGATGTGCCAGCAACCAAGTTACATGCCCTTGACTGGAATTGAACCTGGGACCCTTGAGTCTGCAGGCTGATGCTCTATCCACTGAACCAAACTGGTTAGGGCAAAATTGTATGTTTTTTATAGGATTCATTTGTTATCATTTTGAAGCATGTAATATCTGTAATGATATACCAATTTCACTTCTGAGATTGATCATTTGTGTCTTTTCTCTTTTTTTCCTGTCTCAATCATAGTAGAGATTTGTCAAATTTATTCATACTTTTAAAAAACCCAGCTTTTTCTTTTATTAATTTTCTCTATTGTTTATGTTTTTAATTTCATTGGTATCTACTCTTATCTTTATTCTTTCCATCCTTCTGCTTGCTATGGACATTTTGCTACTTTTCTAGATTACTGAGGTGGGAGCATATATTACTGTTTTTAGATTTCCTTATTTTCTAATATATAAATTTAGTGCCATAAATTTCCCTCTCATCACTTCTTTAGCAGTTTCCCACAAATCATAACATATTGTATTTTCATTTTTATTCTTTTTTAGTGTATACTTTTTTATTGCCCTTAAAACTTGGATTTGAATCATGGATTATTTGGATGTTAGCTCTTTCATTTACAAACATTTTAGATTTATTTGTCTCTCTGTTATTGAATTCCCCTTAGATTCTAGTGTAGTCAAAGAACACCTTTTACACATTTTTAGGCATTTAGTTTTTATTTTTAATTGAAGTATGACTTCCCAGAGCAAAGTGAACATATCCTATTTGTGCAATAAATTCTCCTAAATAGAAACACTGTATTAAGAACCCATATTGAAAAATCAGCCTTTCCTAAGCTATTCCTTACTCTTTTCTATTTACTGCCTTCAAAGGGCAATGGCATTCCTTATTTTAAATGCTGTATGTACTTTGTAGATACTTTTCATCAGCTTAATGCAGTGAGTATCATTTTATTGCTAGTTTTTAGTTTACTTTTTAACTGATAAAGTGTAAATAGGATAAAATTACAATTTTAATAGATATCTATAATTGAAATTTGCTGTGTTTGAAGTCCAGACACTATATACTGTCAATCTTGATACATGATCCATATGCACTTGAAATTAACATGTATGTATTATGTTATTGACATGTTCGCTGCATGTTTACTAAATCCTTTCCTTTGAATGTATTTAGTCCTTCTATATTGTTGATGACTGTCTAGTTGTTCTGTCAGTCCTTGAGGCGGGGTTTTACAGGTTCTACCTATAGTTTTTATTTGTCTATTTCCCCTTTCAGCACTATCAGTTTTCATTTTATGCATATTTCAGCTCTGTTGCTCATTTCATATATAAGATTGCTATGTCTTTTTGGTGGATCGATCTGCTTATCTAAACTAATAAAAGCGTAATATTAAAATTATCCATTTCTTTGGGATGAGTAAGCCACGCCCACCAGCCAATCAGAGTGACTGTATGCAAATTAGCCCAGCCAACATGGAGGCTGCCACTCATGGACCTGAGTAAACAGCAGCTTCCATTGTGGCAGGAGTGAAACAAACTATTTGCGGGCAGCTCAGCTTATACTGGCTCCAGGCAAAACATATTTGCAACAAAGTCTCAATTATAGATAGCAGGCCTGACCTGACTACTAAGGGTAACAATGTCTCATTATAGAAGCCACGAGGTGAAGCAGAGGAGGTTTCATTACTAGGCCTCAGCTTAAAAGAACAGTGCATCAATTATAGAAGATAAAAAAAACCAGAAACCTGCTTCCAGTCAGCCTTGCTAGGACATTGGGTCAATGGGAGCTGTGGGCAGCCTGAAACCTGAAAGCGCCCCTCAGCCTGTCACCCACGCTGACCACAACCCAATGGGGTGAGGGATGTTACTGGGGG
>PVJC01012005.1:0-17031 GCA_004026665.1 Murina feae | reverse complement strand
AGCCAGCCTTGCTGGGACATTGGGTCAATGGGAGCTGTGGGCAGCTGGAAAACCTGAAAGTGCCCCTCAGCCTGTCACCCACGCTGGCCACAACCCAATGCGGGGAGGGACATTACTGTGAGAGGGCACAGGCCGGGCTGAGGGACCTCCTAAGTGCACAAATTTTTGTGCACCGGGCCCCTAGTCATATAAATAATGTCACGTTCTGTCTCTGATTTGTCATCATTCTGAAATCTACTTTATCTGATACAAATGTAGGTGTTCCTGCTTTCCTTTGATTAAAATGTATATGATATATCTTCGTACATCCTTTTATTTTCAACCTACTAACCTTTATGTTTGAAGCGAATTTTTTATAGATGGCATATAGCTTTGTTACATCTTTCAATCCGCTCTGATAATCTCTGTCTTATAAGTGGCTTATTTAGAAAATTTATATGTAATATGATTATTGCTATATTTGGGCTTAAGTCTGCTATTTTATGGTTTGGTTTTTGTTTGTTCTCCCTGCTTTTGTTTTCCTCTTGTATTATTTTGCCTGCCTTCGTCTTGGATACTTGAAGAATTTTTACAATTTGATCCTGATTTATTAAGTGTGTTTTGAGTCTGCATCATTGAATAGTGTTTTAATGGCTGCTCTAGGTATTACATTATATATACATAACTGGTCAAGTGAAATATCTTCTGCCTTACCTCCTTTTATTTTCCTTAACTCTCCCCCATTTATATTATAATTGTGTTAGATATTTCTTCTGCATTCATGTAAAACCATTCACACTGTGTAATAATTTTTGCTTCAACTGTCACACAGAATTTAGAAAATGCAACAGAAGAAGGAAAGCCTATTGTATTTACCCATATTTTGATATCATATTCTTTCTTCTTTCCTGATATTCCAAAGCCCGTACTTCTTTCATTTCCTTTCTGATTACAGAACTTCCTGGAGCCATTCTTTTATAGCAGGACTGTCAGCAGTAAGTTCTCTTACTTTTCTTCATCTGAAAATGTCTCCATATCCCTTTCATTCCTGAGGTTATTTTCAGTCTGTACAAGAACTGGGTTGGCAGTTCTTTGCCTTTAGCTTTTGAAAAATGTTGTGCCTCTTCCTCTGGCTTCCAGTTTCTGATGAAAACTTCACTGTCACTTATATTGCCTTCCCCTATAAATAAGATGTTGTTCTTTTCCTCTGGCTGATCTCAATACTTTTTCTCTCTATTTTCAATTTTTACAAGTTTAAATTTGACAGGTCTTGGCATGGCTATCTTTGAGTTTATATTGTTTAGGTCCACTCAAGTTTCTGTTCTTTAAATGTAATTATTTTAAGGTATGCACTATGATGTCTTCATATGCATACACATTGGGAAATGATTGCCAAAATCCAGTTTATTAAGCATGCACCACCTCAGGTAGCTACAGCTTCGCGTGCTGAGAACATTCATGCAGTTTTACTAACTATAATAACAATGCTTCACAAGTGGATTCCCAGAACCTATTCATCTCATAACTGTAAGTTTGTACCCTTTAACCAACTTCTCAACACTTCTCATACCACTGCTCCCCACCCAGCTGCTGGCAAGCACCATTCTCTTTCTGGTATGAGTTTGACTGCTCTTGGATTCCACATGCAAAGGAGAGCACATAGTATGCTCCTTCTCTGGCTTGTTCACTCAGGTTCTTGTACCCGTAGGTTTGCATATCTTGCTAAATTTGGGAGTTTTTTCAGTTTCTTTTCCAACCTCTCCTAGGATTTTAATTACACAGATATTAGATTTCTGCTACAGTCCCACAGGTCCCCATGGCTTTGTTCATTTTTCTTTTCTACTTTTTCTCTGTTCTTCAGATTGTACTATCTCCCAGTTCATCTATTCTCTCCTCTGCTTCCTCCATTACATAGAGAGCCCATCCACTGAGCTTTTTTTCATTCTGGTTATTATAGTGTCTGATTCCAAAAATGTTTACTTGTTCTTCTTTACATCTTTTATTCCTTTGCTGAGGCTTTTCTGATTTTTTTCTGAGGCTCCCACTTGTGTCAAGCTTTCTCATACTTGCTCACTGAAGCGCTTTTATCACGGATGCCTAATATTATTTTCCAGATAACTCTAATATTTCTGTCTTTTCAGTGTTGGGATCTATTGTCTTTTATCATTCAGATTGAGTTCTTCTTGTTCTTGATATAACAATTGGTTTGCAATGAAAACCTGGGCATTTTCACATTATGGTTTGAGACTGAATCGCATCTAAGTCTTTTGATTTAACTGGCTTTCACTGATACTGTTCAGTCAGTAGAAGGAAGAGCCCATTCTCATTATAACCAGGTGAACAGACAAGGCAGGATGCCCATCAACATTCATTGACACTTGGGCAGTCTCCTTGTTATGGCAGGGTGCGGGGTTCTGTTCCCTTGTGGCCTTCCCTCACATAGCCCTGGCAGTGGCCTCATTACCTCTGGGTCTCCTCTGACACCATCCCAGCAGGGGGTGGGGAAATGCCTCATGGTTGCAAAGTATGGGGAAAAATTTAGGCTCTCCATGTGAACTCCACAGGCACACCAGGGGGAAAGGGAGCTTGTTACTGGCTAGCAGGAATGAAAGTCCGCTCTCCCTACGTGAGTTCTTTGGCATCAGTAAGGCTGAGTAGCACCTTGTTACTCCTCACTAGAGTCAAGTCTGGTGACATCGGCAGGAGCGGGGCAGTTTGCTAAAGAGGAGCAGCTGTTGTCTAGATGTTTCTGTCTTGCTAGGCTGGCCCTTTCCTAGTCCACCGACTAAAAAGAGCAGGTTTTGTTGGGCTTTTATTGGTGTTGCTGGCTTCCTCAGCTCCGGGTCAGGGATATATAAAGCAAAGAGAAAACTCAGGGGCACCACTTGTCTGTCCCTCAGGCCCCATATCCCTAGTCAGTCTGATTCTTTACTAACCTCTTCAGACTCTTCTTACGTTTTGTTTTGTTTTGTTTTGAATGTACAATGTCCAACATTTTAGCTGTACATCTATTCCTACTTCCCAGAAGTAAAATTCCTCTGTTTTACTTAGAATGGCGTTTTATAAATAGATATGCTTTATTGGTATTTGAATTTCCTTATTCACCTTTATTTCCATGTGTACTTTAATAGGATTGCTTAATAGCATAGTTAACTTAGTTTAACAATATTGTTTTGTCATAATACTTTCCTTTTTTTTCTCTATATGGGTACCATCTCTTCTGGAAAAAAGATGCTGGTTTTTAATTAATGAGAGTACTGTAATGGGAGTTTTAATTTAACAATAATAAAAAAAGAACATTTTTAGGAATCACGCTTGGTGTATAAGTACTACATGAGACGATAGCAAAAATCATAAAGCTCTAACTCAAATTACAGACTTAAAAAACAGTGAACGCCTTGAAGATCCTTTCCTCTGCCTGTGGTTTAACTGTCTGCGTGTCAGTAGGTTTATTGAACTTGAACTTGCCCCCCCTGTTGTAGGCCTCGGTGTATTTAACCTTAGCTCTGCTACTTCAGCCTCAACATGCACAGGCCTAATATGCCAGAATATCCCACAATCAATGGAGAAATGCTTTCATTTTATTGCCAACAATGCCAGTACATGATGTGTCCCCTGATAATATATTTGTGCACAGTTTATGATTTTCACTCTCTGGGGGTGTCTGCAGTTCTGAAACAATTAAGTTCAATCTGGCACATAAACTGAAACATGTCTTGCAAACATGAGGTACATGTGGCGATCGCAGTAAAACTACACATTGATTTCTGACCTAAGGCCCTCCAAGGAGTGTCCCTAATCTCCCAAGGGTGATGTTTTGTGAGGGAATCTTTGATTAAACTGTAAGATTAAAGAAAATGTAAGTGGCTGGACAGCTCCCCATTCACTGCATGTTTGAGACGTCTTGAGAACATGTGTTATTCTTTTCAAAGTTGGTTGTAAATCAGACTCTCTAAATTGCTTCCAGATCAGTCTTTTCAGGCAAAGCATTAAAATGATGGTTCTATCAGCCAAAACACTAATTTCTGCTCTGATCGCACACACTATTTTAAATTCCCCTTACCTAACATAGAAGAAGGCGATGCCGATCCAACCAGCCATTCCTTCTCTAGGTCAGCAGATGTACTGTCTGGATGAGAAGCTGCTGTCAGCAATTTGGTCACACAATTCAGCTCAGATATTTTAAGAGATCACTTGTGTGTCTCTGTGAAAAGATTTTGGCTTAAGTTCCAAGAATATTTTTCCTCAGAGCACTGAATATAGTATCATGTGAAAGTAGAATATTCAAATTGAACAGAAGTAGCCTTTCTTACAGAAAAAATTTTTTTATAGTTCTTCAGATTTGGAAAAATTAAGTGTTTAAATATCCTCCTTCAAATATTTGCAATACTCATTCTTATCTTTCCCTTTAGCTATTCCTAGACAAACTTCCATCTTAACTAGACTTTCATGACTGACTGTTTAAAAATAATGTAGATCATAAAAAATATTCTTAACTAATTTCTACATGTGAACTTCAGTGCATGTGTCAGGTCCCTAAATTTCTGTGCTTTTATTTTTCTGGCAAAGGAATCTATAGCTTACATTATATTTTAAATGCTGTGTATTAATTAAAACTTCACAGCTATTTTATCCTAGTAGTAGGACCAGTGCTTTAAAATATCAAAAGAAAGATAAAAATAAAATGTGGACCAACATTTATCAAATGTATACATATATTCTCACATTTAAAAAGAGAAAAATGACTTATTGTTGACAAGTAAAATTGTAAATACACTAATATTACCAAGCCAAGCTTGTGTGCACAATTTTGTAACATTGATTGCTTGTGCCATTCATAAACAATTTAGGACAGTACAAAAAAAAATTTGAGCTTCTAAAACATCAACAGGTAACTTTCAATTTGCTGAGATCAGACTTGCTTGCGGCCTTTTGAAACAGTCTCCTACTATCACGTGGCACTGCTGAGTCTACATGACTATGCCCACAGACAGGAAAAGTTCTCCACAGCTCCCCCAAGAACAAGTGTAAACCTGGAGAATGATAACAGATATTTAAAAACAGCATGTGAGGTTTCAATGTCGGGTAAGAGGGAACAGCACACTTCGCTCTGTCTTTCCCCCTGAATGCAGCTATAAAACCTAGCTACAATGCATGAAGCAGACCTCTGATTTCTTTGGAAAGAAGGAAATAGCAGGCAGGCTGGGGATGAAAACCAGAATTGAGAGTACCACCAACCCATTTTCTACCAAGATGTCCTTCCAGCAACCTAGGTCTGCAGTGCCGCCTAAAACCCGAGAATGGGCACGAAGAGCCTTCTAGGAGGTCCCTCAAGTTCTGACTTCGGGAGCAGGAAAAGGAACAACTGATGTTCAGATTCATCGAAGAAACCCCCTTTCTGTATTTTTCTCTTTTTCTCTCCATTCTTTCACACTCGAGTCCCCAAACAACACTTCAGAAAGAGCGGCTGGAGTTGTAACAGGAACATACAGGAGCCAGAACTCCGAAGGAAGTAAACCTTCAGCCCCTCAGTGGAGCTGTTGGTCACCAAGGAGGTGGGGCTGCTTTTCTCCCTCACTGTGTCCTGTCTCTGATTTGTCCTGGATACGAGAGTATTTGTGAAGGGGCACAGGAGAAAGGAGTAACTAAAGCCTTAGCTTTAGGGCCATGTATTCCAAAAGGGAAGCTCTGAGGCCCAGAAACTTCCAGAGAGACTGCAGAAAGGAGGGAGGTTGGAGAAGCAGGGATTCACAATAATTTATTAACTTCTCAGCTCATTCTTCTGCATGTGTGTGAATCTAATAGTAAAAAAATCAAACAATTTTAGTTTAAGAAGTAAACTCACAGACAGGACACCTCCAGATGGGAGACAGATCCAAACAGTACTATAAGATCTTTGAAAACTGAACCAACAATAAATGGAACCACAGCTGATAAAAGACAGGCTAGAACATGCAATCTGAATCTAGCCATGTGATTGCTAGAACAAAATAAACACTCCATGGGATTTAAACAAGACTTGTACACTCATAATACAATATTTTAAATGTCCAGGAAAGAATTAAAAATTACTCGGCATGCAAAGAACCTCAATTCTCATAGTAAAATCCAATCAATGAACATTGATACCAAGGTGTCGCAGTATTAAAATGACCTGAGAAAGACTGTAGAGTGGCTACTAGAAAATTACAGCAAAAAGTACTTATAATCATGATTGAAATAAACAAAAATGAAAGTCTCAGCCAATTAAGGATGGGGAGAATTAAAAAAATCATTGATGTAGAAAACAGAGGAAGTAGTAAACTTGAAAATAGATCAATAGAAGTTATCCAACATATACTTAACCATATGTCTCATCAATCTTTAAACTGTTACCTTAGAGAAGTAAAAACATATGTTTACCCCCAAAAAACCTGTACATGAATATTTATATCACTATCTCCCAAAACTGAAAACAACCCAAGTGTCTTTCAACAGATGAGTGGATAAAGAAACTGAAAGATTCAAACAAAAGACTCCTACTCGGGAATAAGAAAGGAACAGACTGTTGATATGTACAAGAACTTGAATGACTCTCAAATGCAAAACACTGAATAAAAGAGCCAACAGTCTCAAAATTTCGCATACTTGGTGATTCAACATAGATGACATTTTCAAAGCCAGAAAACCATGGTGATGCAGAACAGATCTGTGGTTGTGAGGGGTTAGGAGGCAGGGAGAATGCGGTTATATAATGAGGCAGATTTTTGAGGGTGATGGGATTGTTCTATCTAATCACTAAGCTGGTGGTTACACTGATCTAGACATGCAAAAAATTGCTGAACTCTACACTAAAAAAAATCTATCTTACTACATGACAAAATAAAAATAATAGTAATTGAAAATTGTGCAAGAAGATTTATACAGCCATTATGGAAAGCAGTATGGAGTTTCCTCAAAAAATTAAATATGGAACTGCCATTTGACCTAGTGATCCCACTTCTAGGAATATATCCTAAGAAACCTGAAACACCAATAACAAAGAATGCTTGCACCCCTATATTCATAGCAGCACAATTTATAATTGCTACTAGTAGGATCTGGAAATAGCCAAGTGCCCCATCAGCAAATGAGTAGATAAAAAAGCTGTGGTACATTAATACCATGGAATACTATGCAGCAGTAAAAAAGAATAGCCTGAAGGATCTGGAGAGTATCATGTTAAGTGAAATAAGTCAGTCAAAGAAAGACAAGGATATCATGATCTCACTCATATGTGGAATCTAAGTAACGAAATAAACTGATGAATGGAATGGATCCAGAGACATGGAAGCATGGAACAGAGTGTGGAATCTTGGAGGGAGGTGTGAAGGGTGGGTGGGTGGGAGGTAATCAACCAAGGACCTTATATGCATATATGCATGGCCCATGGACACAGAAAATGGGGCAGTGAAGGCCTTGGGTGGGGTTTGGAGGCAAGCTGGAAGGGGCCAATGGGGGAAGAAGGGGGACATATGTGATACTTTCAACAATAAAGAATTATTAAAAATAAATTAAAAATAAATGAATAAATAAAATAAAATTGTGCAGGATAATTTGACAAAGAACAAAATGAACAAAGTATTTGTTCAATGTAAAATATATTCTCCTTCATGGGTAGTTTGTTTTATTGGGAACTTAATTAAGATTAATTTCCATCCCATACAGCTTATGCCATATCTATTTAATTACCTACCTACTAAGCTGTTAAGACTCAGTGAATGCAATGGTTCCACCCTGAAGCTTCTCCTGAATCTTGAGTAAATTTTCCCAACCCCCTTTTTAGGTCACCTCTTTGCCCTATGCTTTCTTTTATTATAGCATTCGTACCAATATTTCCCTATTAACCTATCAATTCCACAAAAAAAGCGACAATTCATTTTTCAACCTCATTACCTAGCAAAGAGTTTGGCATGCACCAGACACAGAATAAATGCTTCTTAAATGAAGTGTCTAATGCTACACATTATTTAAGTTGCAACCTACAAAAGAGTATTTCATGCCTTCTATGACATCAGGCATCCTCAAACTACGGCCCGCGGGCCACATGCTGGGTGTTTTTGCCACTTCTGCCTGTCCTTAAAATAAGATATATGCAGTGTGCTAGAAATTTGTTCATAGTTTTTGTTTTTGTGGGTTTGTTTTTTTTTTAACTCTAGTCTGGCCCTCCAACGGTCTGAGGGACAGTTAATGGGCCCCCTGTTTAAAAAGTTTGAGGACCCCTTTTAAATGTTAAGGTTGCAATCTATATTTATTTTCAGACCAAAAAATATCACCTTCATGGAATCAACCACTGGTCCTGCTTTATTGCCTGTTACTATAAATACACTCCTCTACATTTGTTATACACGTGTGAAATTCATGTATGTTCCACATGCCAATCCTGCACTAATGGAAACATTCTGTCTTCAATTCTCATACAGAGCAATTAGCATGCAAGAGGAACTGCAGATAGGTTCCCATGTTATCAGAACCACCATGTCTCATTGCTCGGAGATGGAGGCCATGGAAACATTTACTCTGCTGACGTGTAGAATGTGTTATTCTTTCGACAATGAAACCATTATGCCTGAAGTTTGCGATATTCTTACTATGTAACATTTAAGGGGAAGTGCCGTCTGGGCATAAGCAAACACTAGGGCAATCACAATGATATGTAGCCTACATATCACTGATATGTAGCCTACATCAATTGCCCATAAAAATAGAAAGATATAGAAAAAGTAAGTAGTATTAAGATTTGGAATCAATAGTCCATGATTTAATAATAGAAGTTCATTACTAGAACAAGAGCTCATTGGCTATCCAGACAAGCCCACCAAACTCTATGGAGGTGGGTAGGTGTGTGTAAACACTCTACATATGACTGACAGACCCTCCTGACCTTGAACATCATCACATTCATACAGGCGGAAGTTCATATCCATGGTATGATTCATGGACCTACTTTGGATAAGTAATTATAAGAACCTTTTCTCTCACAGAATCAAGGAAAACATTGTCTGTTGGCCAAACAATAAAAACCATTTGCATTCTCACCTGTGTAGAGGAAATGATGATAGATGAGGAGAACGAGAAACAATTGGAAGAGAGATTATAGCAAAACTAAAAAACAGGATCCCCAGTGCTTTAAGAAGATTATGAAAAGAAGTTTCTGGGCAAGTAAACTGAACTGCATCAGTGAATCAATGAGATAGTTATGGGGCATTGCAAGTAAGCAGAGCCTCAGCTGTCCCTGGCACTGAGATCATAAGCAGAGCAGGATGCTTGGGCTGTGACTATGCAAGAGTATCTGGAGACTACGATTACTCTGTCCCCAATCACGACCTGGACAGAAAGACAAAAAGGTATGATAACATTTATTGACAGCTTTCTTCTGCTCCCAGAGAAAGTGGCAAACAGAGATGAGTGATTAACGAAGCCACTTCTAATGATGTTCCCTATGCAGATATTTTAGGGAACCAAATGTGATTGTGTGTTTCATGCTACTGAACTGTATGTATTTTCTTAAAGGTATAATAAGGCAATGCCTTGCACATAATAAGTGCTCAAGTATTTGTCTGAATGAATAAATGAATGAATGAATGTTAAGTCGTGTCACGGAAGACAGACCACGCAGAGAGCCAGGTCAGAGAGAACACGCAACACCACGAAATGCCCATAAAGGCTATGCCCTAGGGTTCATTTACTATAATGCCATCATTGTATAGTCGTTGAATGGAAGCTCAGACAGGATCAGTTTTCTGTCCGCCATCCAGAACTAAATGCTAAACCAAGACTTGAACATAGGTTCCTGCGCTTTCCAAACCTCTATCTACACTCTCGTAATTTGAAGGTGTTGTACAAGGTTTCGCAGGTTGCTTCTTTTCTGGCAGGAGAAAACTCCAACACTTCAAAGTAAAAGTCTTTCCTCTCCAAGTTAGCCCATCGCCAGAAGATGACTGCCTAAAATTAAGGGAATTCTGCTGTCTAGGGAGGAGTTGGTGAAGCTGCCCTGACTTTCTAAGGGATGAAAAACAGGAAAGAAAATAAAAAGGGAAAATGTCCTGCACTTGTCTTTCTGTTCTGAGTGATCCCTGAAATACTCCTAGACATACCTAAGGTTGCCAAGGGAGATACTAACACTGGAATGCCAACACCCTCTGGTAAGTGAGTGCATCTTCACCTCCACTCCCCTTCCCTATGTTGTCCACGTAGTTTATCCTTCTACCAGCCCAAACCCAGGGCTCTGCACAAACTCTATCCTACCTTACAACATCTTGAAGTCACTGTCAGAATCATTTTAGGAAGTCTAAAGTTCAATGACACTAGCCTTACTTTTTTTTTCCCAGCTGTTAAAATGAAAACAAGAAAATATTTTTGCTTTGCTTAGGATTACCTCTGAAATTATCATTGCAGAAAGAAGTGACACCCTTGGCCGATGTCCCCCCTGATACACTAGAAACTTCAGTGCAGGCTGGGGGAAAAAACAAACACAAACACACACACACATTGGAGACATAAAAACCTGGAGCTAAAAGTCAATTCTCGATTTGAACAGAGTATGATTTGTGGCCCAGTCCGATGAGGCAGACCCAATAATGTCAGAGAGAGGAGAATGAAAGACACCTGACCGTAAGAGCAATCCTGTGCCTGGGAAGGAATGGACCAGAGGGGAGGAGGGAGCATAGCGCAAATAAGCAAGTGAAATATCCTGTGGAGGTGCAGAAGCCTCCTGCGACACGGACGGAGAATGCTACTTCACACTCAGGGTGAAAACAGTATGTACACCATGAAGTACAGCTCAGGTATAACGTCAAACTTGAACCCCACTCCGAAAATTCAATTAGAATTTACATCTGTTGCCATAAAAAAAGACAAATGTGGTCAGTAGACACTGAACCTAAGGTATCTGCATTGCTTAGAATATCTTCAAACCAAGCACTCTCCATATCTTACATTAGAGCAGGATTGAAAATAAGACAGAATTTATTTTATTGAAGAATATGTCAATTCATCAGCAGCTATTAATTAAGCACCTACTAAATACAGCACACTTGCCCACTGGTACTTAAAAATTGAGTGTTTTATAGGAATGTCAGTAGAATCAATTACGGATTGATGAAATGTAATCCAGAGTTTGTTTTTCCAGTAAACTATAACACAGTGTGTACCCACAGCTAATATTCCAGCAGCGTGGGTTCAGCTACACTTGGTAAGAACTGAGTAGGGTATAACTGACAGGCTAAGTGGTGGAGCTGGGAAGCACCAAAGGACATGGTTTGCCTCTGCAGGTTATCATAACATCATAAATAATTTATATAATCTTGAGGAAGAGCTTACCTATTTAACTTCAGTTACAAGAAATAGTAATTTAAAAAATACATGTTTTTATTGATTTCAGAGAGGAAGGGAGAGGGAGAGAGAGATATATAGAAACATCAATGATGAGAGAATCATTGATCGGCTGCCTCCTGCACACCCCCTACTGGGGATCAAACCTGCAACCTGGGCATGTGCCCTTGACTGGAATCAAACCTGGGACCTTTCAGTCTGCAGGCCGATGCTCTATTCACTGAGCCAAACCAGCTAGGGCAGGAAATAGTAATTTTAACATATAATACAACTTAAATTACTTGACTGCCTACTAGGTGCTATTCATTTGATGTTTTTTAAAGGCACAACATAATTTATTAAACATTTTGAAAGACTATGTAATGATTTCTTTTTTAATGCATGTGACCTACTAACACATGCTGAGATCTAGGCCCTGTAATACATGTAGGAGATGTCTTCAGTAGAGATTAGGTTGCTTCTCAGTGAGAATTCCAGCATAATAGGGTTTGTCTGTCTCAGTGCCAGGTGGGGACCTCCAAGAACGGGTTCCTAGACATGCTTGTCAAAGTCCTGATCAGAGAAGAAGAAGAGATTTCACACACAGCACCACGGTGATCTCAGATGTGAGAAATGAGCATCTTCAGCTGCCTACTGTTAGTGAGCCTAGGGAATGGAGCTACAAACAGAAAAGGGCAGCCCCGGAGGAGCAATTTCTGTGGGGAATCTTGTGCTTAGAGTTAAATTAGGAACGAAGTACGTTACCTATCTCAAGACTTCACCTTCAGAGATGAGGCATACAAATAGGTACAGAAATGTTTACCAGAGATCAAGAACTTGAGCCTATAAGCTGAATTTATTTACAAATATTTGTTCAATTCTCTAGTACAGAACCTTACGAATGAAAATAATCACGACGCTTCCAAAAAGATTTACATGGTTTTCCTAGTTTGTCAGAGTTACCCTCTCCTCCTACTGCTTTCCACTTACCCTGCTGCCCTTGTTAATGTTACCTGCTGGTCCCTGAATGATCATCTCAACCTTTTAGCACTTTGTGACCTCTGGTTAGGACAAGTTAATGAAGGACATAGTTTTAATGGATAAAACCAGCGATCAAAAAGAATTTGCAATCACAACTCTCCCAATCCTCCCTTCTTGACTTTCCAGGTTTATCTGCTTTAACTCTACTTATACTTCCACCGCCCACCCCCACCCAACATGCACCCATTTCTCTAGCTGTGGTCACACAGTCATCCATTCAGGTGCCACCATCACTAAACCAACAAACCTGTGGCTCTCCTGGGTGAGGACTAAACACATCTCTTTCTCCCAGAGACCAGCTAGGAACAGACAGTAACTTTTCAATGAAATTTACTAAGAAATTAAGTTACAAAACAAAGAGAAAGATAGAGACCAGAAAAAAAAAAAGTGGCAACAAAGAACAAATTCCCTCACCTAAAACATTTCCTTATTAAATAACGGGTTCATTCTACATCCTTCATTAAACAATAAGTCTTGACACTATGTGTTATTCTGGGAGTTGTGTAAATAGTTGAGAAAGAAGATACATAAATAATCTTGCACAGTGTGATGCGCTAGAGGAGTTCACCAGTGTCTGGACATAGTTTGTCTTGACCAGCCCAGATTTAACTCTTGCACAGTCATGATTTCTACCTTAGCATAAACTCTGCCTGAAGAATTCACTCCAAAGCCCTTTGACCTCCATGCATCCTATTTCTGAGAGAGGCTACCTCTGTCATGATCAGGTGCCCCTGTGAGATGAACTATAGGTAGTGGATGGGAAAAGAAAAGAATTATACTTCTCCTGGGTTTAGGAGCATCAACATAAACACAGAGAAGGCAACTGATCTCCCACCCTGTCAACCACACCAATGCCTATCCAAGGACAAAGTATTTCTTCTCATAATAGTTTCTAAAAAAAGTTGTGGGCAACCAAAATGCATTCTAAATTTCTTTATATTCTTTCATTGGGTTGGTAGTGTGCCACCTACTACACACTTAGCAGTTTACCAGGTGTTGTAGATGCAACATAAAAGACAATTTTTAGTGCTTTGTAGTCTTACAACTCAATATCCAAGACCAATAAGCAAGCGCTATTTTAAAGATAACCATCATTTGCTATGAAATTCAAAGGAGGGGTGCTTGAGCAGAACTGGAAGAAAATAAATGGGCTCCTAGAGGAGTGGCCCTTGATCTGGGTGATAGAGAATGAGCTGGATTAACAAGGTAGAGACATCAGTGTGTTCTGGAAAACTTTCCCACAGAATATTCCATGATAACAATGGCAGAAACAGAACTCTAGGAGATGGTTCAGGTTATAGGGTAGCACCTGTGGCCTTTTGGCACACCAGCTTAAGAAATCAGTGACAAAGCAGTTTGATATACCATTAAATCTGTGGATATCCAACAATCAGCTCTCACATGCCAACCTTCTTAAGATAAATGGCACATCTGAATCCTGAATTTTGGTTGCTCTAAGTTGGCTAAGAATCATCTAAGAAATTGTAAGTGCTTTAAAAACAATAAAGACAAGATTGGTTGCCTCCCACATGCACCTGACGGGGGTAGGGATTGAACCTGCAACCCAAGTATGTGCCCTTGAATGCAGAGTGAACTTGAGATCCCTCAGTCTGTGAGCCTACCCTCTAAGCACTGAGAAACACCTTTCAGGGCTGTTTTCTGCTTTAAAAATTCCCAATACATCTTAAAAATATAGACTGAAACTGTTTGCTTAGCCTAGTGGTAAATTTCAATTAAAATTCTATTTGATTTTTCATGAAAAAATAATAAGATAGATAAAACTTTTTTAAAAATCTTAGTTTACATTTCTATACAAAGATATGGTTAAAATGGCCTCAAAAATAATCTAACAGTATATTGGATTCATACACTTGCATATGTAATCTGATAAAAGAAACAACAGGCTAGCATTTTTATTTGGAGAAATCTGTATTTTTTGTGTAGGTTTTTGTTTGTTATTTGTCTTTTATATGAGTCAGATACTATATTATATTTTGTATATAAAATTGTATCTCCAAAATCTAAGGTGAAGGTTCAAAAGTTAGGAATACTTTTTTAAAATCAGCCAATTTTATACTTAGCTATTTAAAGTCAGGCAGTGGTGCAATGTGGAACTAATCCATAAGGATGCATGTCCATCTTCTATCAAACTTGGACTTGGCCTAGAAGAGCTGCAGTCTTAATCAGTTTGCATATTGAGACTACTACGCCTTTAGAAAAATTTCACTGCAAAAAAGGTGCTTGAAATGTCACTGGTAAAAAAAAAAAAAATTTGTTTTGCCTGTTTCTTTTTCTTTTCTCAAAGGTTCAAGGCAGGAGAAGGGATATCTCCAATGGAGCATATATGTCATAGGAAACCATTTTAAATACATGTTACTCATAGAACCATTAAAAATACAGTTAGATAATGTAACGTATTGGTCTCCCAAGATAATGATGTTATCTATCTTTAAAATTTTTTCCCTCTATGTTATCTTTTATTTTTTAAAATCTCTATTGTTAAAAGTATTACATGGGTCTCTCCTTTTTCGCCATCGATCCTTTCTAGCCGGCACCTGCCCCCTATCCCCGGCTTTCACCACACTATTGTCTGTGTCCATGGGTTATGTGTATACAAGTTCTTTGGTTTGTCTCTTCCCATCCACCCTTCTCCACCTTCCCTCTGAGATTCAACAGTCTGTTCCATGCTTCTATGTCTCTGGATCTATTTTTTCCCTTATTTTGTTCATTAGATTCCACATATGAGTGAGATCATGTGATACTTGTCTTTCTCTGACTGGCTTTTTCCCTTAGCATAATACTCTCTAGGTCCCTCCATGCTGTCTCAAAGTGTAAGAGATCCTTCTTTTTTACTGCTGCAAAGTATTCCATGGTATAAATGTACCACAGTTTTTTTATCCACTCATCTACTGATGGACACTTGGGCTGTTTCCAGACCTTAGCTATTGTAAATTGTGCTGCTCTGAACATAGAGGAGCATATATTCTTTCTGATTGGTGTTTCAGGTTTTTAGGACACATTCCTAAAGGTAGGATCACAGAGTGAAATGGTATTTCCATATTTAATTTTTTGAGGAAACTCCATACAGTCTTCCATAATGGCTGCACCAGTCTGCATTCCCAACAGCAGTGTACTACGGTTCCCTTTTCTCCGCATCCTCACCAGTACTTGTCATTCGTTGATTTATTATTTATCTACCCCTTTAAAAGTACCTTTTCTTAGAAATACCCCAGAAAAACTAACAAGTAAACTAGGGATTAAAGAAAGGAAATATGCCTGGCTGGTGTTTCTCAATGGTTACAGCATTAACCTGCACACCAAAGGGTCAAGGGTTGATTCCCGTTCAAGGGTATGTACCTGGGTTGTGGGTTCCCTCCCAGCCCTTGGTTGGGGAGCATGAGGGAGGCAACCAATTGATGTGTTTCTCTCACATCGATGTTCCCACCCCCTTTTCTCCCATTCTCCCTCCCTTCCACTCTTGCCAAAAAAGCAATGGAAAATATATCCTCACGTGAGGATTAACAAAAAAAAAAAAAAAGAAAGAAAGAAAAAGAAAAGAGATGAGAAACAAAAAGGAGAGAAAGAAAAGGAAAGTAAGGAAGCATTGTGTCTGAGAAATAGTGAAACCATTTCAGGAGAGATTAAAAGAGAAGTCGCTGGAAGGAGCTCACAAATAAAGGTACTTTTGAACCCTTGCATTTCCATCACCTCTAGAGTAGAGAAGACTGCAAATTGCTCTCATCCTATAGATACTCATTAGCCTTTCAAATGACTTTCTAGGCTGTGATCAGAAAATAGAGCTTTCCCCAAGAGACAATTTGTCTTCCAATAAATATCTATACTAAATTGCGAAGATGTCTTTTCCATTTACCTATTTTCTTATCTAATGCAACTTGTCAGCAGAAACTCAGAAATGTTGACATATTTTGTGGTTAAGTTTTGGGTATACTAATGTTGTGGTTGCTGAAATTGATGTTGTTGCCTTTTTAACCTTTACCACTTTATTCTTGTCAAAATAATATTTTTGCATTTATGCAATCAAGTTGTCTTTAGAGGTTCATAATGAAAAGCAGCAGTCCTGTGATCTGACCCCTGCTCCCTTTGGGAAGGAGTCCAGCTCACCAGCAAGAATTGCTTAGACTCTTCTGGTCTTTACCCTCTCTTTTCTAAGAAATGTAGTCATCCTTCATTTTTTCTTAATTATAGAAATTACTAGAGGCCCGATGCACAAATTAGTGCAAGGGGCTCAGCCCTTGCGGCCCTGGCTGACTCGTTGCCCTGGCTGACTCGTTGCCCTAGCTGCCATATCCCTCAAGGCCCTAGCTGCCTGGGCCCTCACTACCCAGCTGCCTCGTGGCCAGGCTGCCTTGTGGCCCTGAGGCTGCACCCACTGGTCATTCAGAAAGGTCATTCCAGAAGGTTGTTTCAGAAGGTTGTTCTGCCATCTGGTCTATTAGCATATTGGCCCTTTATTATATAGGACTAGGGGCCCGGTGCACAAAAATTTGTGCACTCGGGGTGGAGGGAGTCCCTCAGCCCGGCCTGTGCCCTCTCACAGTCTGGGACCCTTCAGTGGATGTCCTATGATGGCCCCAGTCTGCCAGGCGCCTTTTGTGTGGTGTGTGTGTGTGTGTGTGTGTGTGTGGCCACTGGGGACCTGCCCCCAGCCGCATCTGAGGC